>WNWK01005863.1:0-5000 GCA_009830355.1 Cherax destructor
GGTGTCTTTACTGATGAATAAGATGCATGTGCAACACTTAGGTGTCTTTACTGATGAATAAGATGCAGGTGCAACACCTGGGTGTCTTTACTGATGAATAAGATGCATGTGCAACACTTAGGTGTCTTTACTGATGAATAAGATGCAGGTTCAACACTTAGGTGTCTTTACTGATGAATAAGATGCAGGTTCAACACCTGGGTGTCTTTACTGATGAATAAGATGCAGGTTCAACACTTAGGTGTCTTTATTACAGAAGCGCTTCACCTGTACAGCAGATTTCTTCAGTCGATTACGGAGGTGATTTTAATACAGAAGACAGTGGAAGAAGTAGTGAGGCTGTTCTGCGGTGTCGTCCTTCTGGTCGAAGTGCTAGTTCCAGCCTGCACCTTATGGTGTGACTTACTGATATAAGATGAGGTTGCAACCCCTTTCGGGTGTTTACTGAGAATACAGATGAGGTTCAACACCTTATATCAAGATGAGGTTAACACCTTTCTATCATAGAGTGAATAAGATGCATGTGCAACATGGGTGCTCTTTCTATGAATAGATGCACTTTATCAACTGTGAGGGTCTTTACTGATGAATAAGATGAGGTGAACCTTGAGATGTCTACTGATAATCAAGATGAGGGATGAACACTTAGGTCTATACAGAAGGTTGACCTGACAGCATTTCTTCAAGGAGTGCGGATGATCTTATATCAGAGTGAGGATGAAAATAGTGAGGACTGATGCGTACCTTCAGTCAAGTACGGACTGAACAATTTCAGTTCAACGTAGGCTGAACACCTTATATCAAGGGTGAGGGACTGAACACCTTATATCAAGGGTGAGGGACTGAACACCTTATATCAAGGGTGAGGGACTGAACACCTTCTATCAAGGGTGAGGGACTGAACACCTTATATCAAGGGTGAGGGACTGAACACCTTATATCAAGGGTGAGGGACTGAACACCTTATATCAAGGGTGAGGGACTAAACACCTTCTATCAAGGGTGAGGACTGAACACCTTATATCAAGGGTGAGGGACTGAACACCTTATATCAAGAGTGAGGGATTGAACACCTTATATCAAGGGTGAGGGACTGAACACCTTATATCAAGGGTGAGGGACTGAACACCTTCTATCAACGGTGAGGGACTGAACACCTTATATCAACGAGTGAGGGACTGAACACCTTATATCAAGGGTGAGGGACTGAACACCTTATATCAAGGGTGAGGGACTGAACACCTTATATCAACGGTGAGGGACTGAACACCTTATATCAAGGGTGAGGGACTGAACACATTATATCAACGGTGAGGGACTGAACACCTTATATCAAGGGTGAGGGACTGAACACATTATATCAACGGTGAGGACTGAACACCTTTATCAAGGTGAGGACTGAACACCTTATATCAAGAGTGAGGGACTGAACACTTATATCAAGGTGAGGGACTGAACACCTTATATCAAGGTGAGGACTGAACACTTATATCAAGGTGGGGGACTGAACACCTTCTATCAAGGGTGAGGGACTGAACACCTTCTATCAAAGTGAGGATTGAACACCTTATATCAAGGGTGAGGGACTGAACACCTCATATCAAGGGTGAGGGACTGAACACCTTATATCAAGGGTGAGGGACTGAACACCTTCTATCAAGAGTGAGGGATTGAACACCTTATATGAAGGGTGAGGGACTGAACACCTTATATCAAGGGTGAGGACTGAACACCTTATATCAAGGGTGAGGGACTGAACACGTCATCAACGGTGAGGATTGAACACCTTATATCAAGGGTGAGGGACTGAACACCTTATATCAAGGGTGAGGGACTGAACACCTTCTATCAAGGGTGAGGGACTGAACACCGTCCATCAACGGTGAGGGATTGAACACCTTATATCAAGGGTGAGGGACTGAACACCTTATATCAACGGTGAGGGACTGAACACCTTCTATCAAGAGTGAGGGATTGAACACCGTCCATCAACGGTGAGGGATTGAACACCTTCTATCAAGGGTGAGGGACTGAACACCTATCAAGAGTAAGGGACTAATCATCTTAATAATACGTATACATTTATTCCACTGTTTTCAGTTTAAAATCATCTATAAACAAGTGTTCAGTGTGAGCGACACACCTCTGTAATAATGACAGCCAAATGTTGCAGGTGTGTCAGCATCAACCTGTGACCTTCCCTTGATGCTCCTCAAGGACACTTGATCAAAGAAGCTGAGATTCTCCCCTCCTCTTCCTCCAATGAAACACGAGTCCCTTTAGGGAGATGCCTTGATTCCAGTGTAAGGCTCACGATCCAAGGAACACGAGTCCCTTTAGGGAGATGCCTTGATTCCAGTGTAAGGCTCACGATCCAAGGAACAGGAGTCCCTTTAGGGAGATGCCTTGATTCCATTGTAAGGCTCACGATCCAAGGAACACGAGTCCCTTTAGGGAGATGCCTTGATTCCAGTGTAAGGCTCACGATCCAAGAAACACGAGTCCCTTTAGGGAGATGCCTTGATTCCAGTGTAAGTCTCACGATCCAAGGAACAGGAGTCCCTTTAGGGAGATGCCTTGATTCCAGTGTAAGGCTCACGATCCAAGGAACAGGAGTCCCTTTAGGGAGATGCCTTGATTCCAGTGTAAGGCTCACGATCCAAGGAACAGGAGTCCCTTTAGGGAGATGCCTTGATTCCAGTGTAAGGCTCACGATCCAAGGAACAGGAGTCCCTTTAGGGAGATGCCTTGATTCCAGTGTAAGGCTCACGATCCAAGGAACAGGAGTCCCTTAGGGAAGGTGCCTTGATTCTAGTGTAAGGCTCACGATCCAAGGAGTTGCAATTACCCTCTTTCACTGATCTCACTTGATCACAAACCCTGCATGGCCCCCACGGGTTCAGCGCTCTCATACTCTTCCTTACAATGCACTTTCCTTGTTGCCAATCTTCATCTACTGGGAAAAAAATCGTCACTAACTCTGGAAATCGTAACTCATGCGTATCATACGTTGCTGTGAATTTCCCTTACGCCATGTTTGCGTAAATTATTCGTGTCAAAAAGTTTGTTAAGGGATTTTCCAGAAACATTTAAGTCTGCAACAATGTTGCTCATCCAGGAGAGCACTAGCTGCAATCCCCACAATATTTATCTTCAAAATTCACCAGAATTTCTGATGCTTGAATTACGTTGATTTATTAAGCTTAAGGAGCATTCTGCAGTATCTGTGGTTCTCTCTTACCAGCTTTATGGTAGCTAAGTTTGGGGTACCAGGTGTAAATGACAATGGGTAGCATTTGATTGAACTTTGCATAGAAAGGGGTTTGGTTATAGGTAACAGGTATTTTAAGAAAAAGAGGATAAATGAGTATACAAGATATGATGTAGGGCGAAATGACAGTATATGTTGGACTACGTATTGGTAGATAAAAGACTGTTGGGTAGACTTAAGGATGTACATGTTTATAGAGGGGCCACAGATATATCAGATCACTCTTTACTTGCAGTTACAGTGAGAGTAAAAGGTAGATGGGATACAAGAAGAATGGAAACAGCAAGTATGAGAGAAGTGAAGATTTATAAAATAAAGGAGGAGGCGGTTAGGGTAAGATATAAACAACTATTGGAGGACAGATGGGCAGTGGGGTAGAAAAGGTATGGAGTAAGTTCAAGAACATAGTGTTAGTGTTCAGCAGCAGTTTGTGGTTATAGGAAAGTGGGTGCGGGAGGGAAGAAGAGCGATTGGTGGAATTATGATGTAAAGAGAGTAGTAAGAGAGAAAAAGTTAGCATATGAGAGGTTTTTACAAAGTAGAAGTGATGTAAGGAGGGAGGAGTATATGGAGAGAGAAAAAGTGGTTAAGAGAGTGGTGAAGCAATGTAAAAAGAGAGCAAATGAGAGAGTGGGTGAGATGTTATCAACAAATTTTGTTGAAAATAAGAAAAAGTTTTGGAGTGAGATTAATAAGTTGAGAAAGCCTAGGGAAAGAATGGATTTGTAATTTAAAAATAGGAGAGGAGAGTTATTAAATGGAGAGTTAGAGGTATCGGGAAGATGGAGGGAATATATTGAGGAATTGTTAAATGTTGATGAAGACAGGGAAGCTGTGATTTCGTGTATAGGGCAAGGAGGAATAACATCTTGTAGGAGTGTGGAAGAACCAGTTGTGAGTGTAGGGGAAGTTCGTGAGGCAGTGGGTAGAATGAAAGGGGGTAAAGCAGCTGGGACTGATGGGATAAAGATATAAATGTTAAAGGCAGGTGGGGATATAGCTTTGGAGTGGTTAGTGTTTTTATTTTATAAATGTATGGAAGAGGGTAAGGTACCTAGGGATTGGCAGAGAGAATGCATAGTTTCTTTTGCATAAAGGCAAAGGGGACAAAAGAGATTGTAAAACTTATAGGGGAATAAGTCTGTTGAGTATACCTGGTAAATTATATGGTAGAGTTATTATTGAAAGAATTAAGAGTAAGACGGAGAGCAGGATAGCAGATGAACAAGGAGGCTTTATGAAGGGTAGAGGGTGTGTAGATCAAGTGTTTACAGTGAAACATATAGGTGAACAATATTTAGATAAGGGTAAAGAGATGTTTGTGCATTTATGGATTTGGAAAAGGCATATTATAGGGTGGATAGAGGGGCAATGTTGCAGATGTTGCAAATGTATGGAATAGGAGGTAGGTTATTGAAAGCGGTGAAATTTTTTTACGAGGATAGTGAGGCTCAAGTAAGAGTATGTAGGCGAGAGGGAGATTATTTCCCAGTAAAAGTAGGCCTTAGACAAGGATGTGTGATGTCACCATGGTTGTTCAATATATTTATAGATGGAGTTGTAAGAGAAGTGAATGCTCAGGTGTTGTGGTTTTGGAGGATTCTGAAGAGAAGTTGCAGAGGTTGGTGGATGAGTTTGGTAGAGTATGTAAAAGAAGGAAATTGAAAGTGAATATAGGAAAGAGTAAGGTGATGAGAATAACAAAAAAAAATTAGATAACGGAAGATTA
>WNWK01005863.1:10000-15000 GCA_009830355.1 Cherax destructor
TCTCTGATGGTTAACGAGGCCGGGGCTACGTCCTGTGCTCTGATAGTTAACGAGGCTGGGGCTACGTCCTGTGCTCTGATAGTTAACGAGGCCGGGGCTACGTCCTGTGCTCTGATGGTTAACGAGGCCGGGGCTACAGCCAGTACTCTGATGATTAACGAGGACGGGGCTACGTCCTGTGCTCTGATAGTTAACGAGGCCGGGGCTACGTCCTGTTCTCTGATGGTTAACGAGGCCGGGGCTACGTCCTGTGCTCTGATAGTTAACGAGGCCGGGGCTACGTCCTGTTCTCTGATGGTTAACGAGGCCGGGGCTACGTCCTGTGCTCTGATGGTTAACGAGGACGGGGCTACGTCCTGTTCTCTGATGGTTAACGAGGCCGGGGCTACGTCCTGTTCTCTGATGGTTAACGAGGCCGGGGCTACGTCCTGTGCTCTGATAGTTAACGAGGACGGGGCTACGTCCTGTACTCTGATAGTTAACGAGGACGGGGCTACGTCCTGTGCTCTGATAGTTAACGAGGCCGGGGCTACGTCCTGTGCTCTGATGGTTAACGAGGCCGGGGCTACGTCCTGTTCTCTGATAGTTAACGAGGCCGGGGCTACGTCCTGTGCTCTGATAGTTAACGAGGCCGGGGCTACGTCCTGTGCTCTGATAGTTAACGAGGCCGGGGCTACGTCCTGTGCTCTGATGGTTAACGAGGCCGGGGCTACGTCCTGTGCTCTGATGGTTAACGAGGCCGGGGCTACGTCCTGTGCTCTGATAGTTAACGAGGCTGGGGCTACGTCCTGTGCTCTGATGGTTAACGAGGCCGGGGCTACGTCCTGTGCTCTGATAGTTAACGAGGCTGGGGCTACGTCCTGTGCTCTGATGGTTAACGAGGCCGGGGCTACGTCCTGTCAAATACAGAGATCACAAGAGGCAGTCTTAGAGTATGGCCACACTGCATTTTACCTGGAGAGGGTTTCGAGGGGTCAGCGCCCACCGCGGCTCGATCTGAGACCAGGCCTCGTGGTGGATCAGGGTCTGATCAACCAGGCTGTTACTGCTGGCACGCTTGCTCTCTCAGAACATGGAGCTGCCCGCTCATTGGATTAAATGTAATTACTCCCCATTCCAGGTCTGAGGCCTGGTCTTGGACCCGGCCGTGGGGGCGTTGACCCCCCAAAACCCCCTCCAGATATACTCCAGGTATCCCAGCGGAGTTGTATGACACCTACGGGTTTAGTACTTAACGTGAATGTAATAATAGGAGCCCAACATTACTCTTGGCATTTGAGTAACGTGAAATTAGATATTGGCAATCTCTGTATATATATAAATATTGATATTCTGTGTGTGTATAAATATGCTTGTGTGCCCATGTGAGACAACCTTCCTGTGTTTACCTGTTTGTGGTTACATGAGCAGAGTTATGTTCATGTTTTCTTCCTTCACTGAGTGTAGTTACTGCAGCAGAATTAGTGTAAGCTGTGGTGTCCCGTTTTGTGTTGGTAGCTGCTGGAGCAGAGGTGTAGTCGTAGTGCGTCTTGTGTTGGTAGCTGCTGGAGCAGAGGTGTAGTCGTAGTGCGTCTTGTGTTGGTAGCTGCTGGAGCAGAGGTGTAGTCGTAGTGCGTCTTGTGTTGGTAGCTGCTGGAGCAGAGGTGTAGTCGTAGTGCGTCATCTTCAGTGTCTGTACCAACTGAATCTTAGATACACTCACGGTGTATGGCTGTCAGTGTTTATAGTCACTGCAACAGTGTTATGCTTTTGGTGTCCCGTCGGTTTCGTGTATCGTATAAATATATTTTTAAAGCTTCCATTGGTTGTAGCACTTAATGGTTGTAACACTCACTGGTTGTAACACTCACTGGTTGTAACACTCACTGGTTGTAACACTCACTGGTTGTAACACTCACTGGTTGTAACACTCACTGGTTGTAGCACTCACTGGTTGTAAAACTTACTGGTTGTAACACTCACTGGTTGTAACACTCACTGGTTGTAACACTCACTGGTTGTAACACTCACTGGTTGTAACACTCACTGGTTGTAACACTCACTGGTTGTAACACTCACTGGTTCTACCACTCACTGGTTGTAACACTCACTGGTTGTAACACTCACTGGTTGTAACACTCACTGGTTGTAACACTCACTGGTTGTACCACTCACTGGTTGTAACACTCACTGGTTGTAACACTCACTGGTTGTAGCACTCACTGGTTGTAACACTCACTGGTTGTAACACTCACTGGTTGTAACACTCACTGGTGTAACACTCACTGGTTGTAACACTCACTGGTTGTAACACTCACTGGTTGTAACACTCACTGGTTGTACCACTCACTGGTTGTAACACTCACTGGTTGTAACACTCACTGGTTGTAACACTCACTGGTTGTAGCACTCACTGGTTGTAACACTCACTGGTTGTAACACTCACTGGTTGTAACACTCACTGGTTGTAACACTCACTGGTTGTAACACTCACTGGTTGTAACACTCACTGGTTGTAACACTCACTGGTTGTAACACTCACTGGTTGTAACACTCACTGGTTGTAACACTCACTGGTTGTAGCACTCACTGGTTGTAACACTCACTGGTTGTAACACTCACTGGTTGTAACACTCACTGGTTGTAACACTCACTGGTTGTAACACTCACTGGTTGTAACACTCACTGGTTGTAACACTCACTGGTTGTAACACTCACTGGTTGTAACACTCACTGGTTGTAACACTCACTGGTTGTAACACTCACTGGTTGTAACACTCACTGGTTGTAACACTCACTGGTTGTAACACTCACTGGTTGTAACACTCACTGGTTGTAACACTCACTGGTTGTAACACTCACTGGTTGTAACACTCACTGGTTGTAACACTCACCCCCGTATATATGTTTGTGTTCATCGAGTTTGTTCCTTTTCGGGTTGAAGAGACTCGGCTCCTGTACACGTCATATTTTCATAAAACGGTCAGTATTTATTGATTCCTGGCGTGTTGGGGCCCATCATACCTACTCTTGAAACCGTGTATAGCGTCTGCCTCCATCATCACCTCATCTAGGTTATTTCACTAATATACCAACATGTAAATAGAGAAGCACTTCCTAACATCATTCTAATTAATCTCGTTTTGATTCCATATATGCACTCTAGCTCCTTGATCTCGCGTGTTCAACACCTCCTGTAGATGGTACTTCATCACTACGCATGACCTCTTCCTTTTATATTCTAAGGTTCTTAGGTTCCATGAAGTGAGTCGCTTCTCACATCTTAACTCTCTTCGTTCAGGAACCTGTCAGATTACAAGCCTCTAGACCTATTTTTAATTTCTAAACATACTTTCCCGTGTGTGGGTTCCATGCTGGTATTCTAAAATGAGGCTTACAAGTCTTGTACATTGTATTGAAAGATTCTTTAATGGGGTATCTGAAGGCAGTTGTAAGAGTTGGTAGACTCTCATGAGCTACCAGTTTATTTGGGTTATTTGCCTCTGGTGATACGTTTGGTGTAATGAGCACCCCAGTTCCTCCAAACTTGCCACTATTTTGTAGTTTCTTTTCTACGATGTGTTACGTATATTATATTCACTCCGATGTGCATGGCAGCTCCAGTAGACACTTGTTTGAGCACACCTCCACCATGTCCAAGTCTTCCTCTACCTATCCTCCCTCCTCTCTTCTTTTTTATAATACATTACTGAATGAAAGAGTGTGAGATAGATAGATAGATAGATAGAGAGAGAGAGATAGAGAGAGAGACAGAGAGGGGGGGGAAAGAGTGAGTCATTGTGTGTGTGGTGAGTACTCATCTACATATGTTGTCCTAAAACTGTGTATAGATTCAGCCGCTACCAATTCATTGCTTAGGTCGCTGCACTTCCTGATCACTCTAAAGCTAAAGCAGTATTTCCCTGTGATTCAACAGCTGTGACCACGTGTACCTGAGACCAGTCTCTGTTTATTTACATGATTTATCAGATGCGGGTTCCACAGTGGTGCTGCATACTCTAAGATGGACCCGACATATAGTGTCGTGAATAACACCTTACTGAGGTTCCTGGAAGTTACCGGAGATTTGCCAGACTCGTGTTTGCTGCAGCGGTTATTCAGTTAATACTTGGTTATAACTATGACCATAATTTTTTAAAGGGTGGACCGGTTGTTGTGTTGATACTTTAGAGATATGGACGGTCGTGGTGGACCGGTTGTTTTTGTGGATACTTTAGAGATATGGACGGTCGTGGTGGACCGGTTGTTGTGTGGGTACTTTAGAGATATGGACGGTCGTAGTGACACACACTGGGTGGTTGGTAACTATATATTGATAGAGTCTGTGAGGGGATGATAGCCCAGCCTACCTGTTCGGTTCTATGCCTGTCGATAAAGTGAGGGAGATGCCTGGAGCGCAGCGCTCACATGAGCGGGACTCGTAACATCACAGCTAGCTAGTTAACCTAGCTGAGCAGGGATCATATATATAACATAGCTGATACTATTTACGATATACTACACAAGTATATTACATGGGGATTCAGTAACTCTATTGACACGGTAAGCCAGCGGAAGGCCTCGCTCAGATGACCAGAAGCTCCAATGGCGGGAGGAAACACTTGTCCTGTTTCCTGACGATCCTTACCTAACCTATGCTCACCCCGAGGTCTTTTAATTCCAGAGAGGTTTGCGGTCTTCGTCCCCCGAAGCCTTTACTGTATTTCCGGTCATCTTTGCCCTTCCAAGATTTTCATGACTGCATTTTTTTGGGTTAAATTCTAATAGTCACTTGTCAGAACAATCCCGCACCTTGTTTAAATATTTCTGAAGATCTTCCTTGTCTTTCCTCGTTTGTACTGACATTCCTCTTGACATCTGCAAGTAGGTATACCAATGACTCGATTTCTTCTGCCATGTCGTTCACGTATACAAGAAACAGTATTCTAACACTGTACTACCCAGGAGGTAATAGCCACTTTGAGGGCATCTTATGCAGAGGAAATAACTTTGTTTTAAAG
>WNWK01005863.1:17500-20000 GCA_009830355.1 Cherax destructor
ACACACACACACACTACACACACACACTCACACACACACTCACTCACACACACTCACTCACACACACACACACTCACCACACAACCACTCACACACCACACACACTCACTCACACACACACACACCACCACACACACACACACACACACACACACACACACACACACACACACACACACACACACACACACACACACACACACACACACACACACTCACACACACACTCACACACTCACACACACATGCAGTAGACTGGTAGACTGTGATACTTTACTGAGAACGTTTCACCCAAACTTGGTTTCATCAAGTCACAGGGAACTTTAGCAAGTCTGTGACTTGATGAATACAATCGGAAAGTTGTACTAAGCAATGTAAACTTTAGCGTTTGCCAAGTAAAATTTCCAGTACTTCTAGTCAGTGTCTTGGTGCCTCTACTCTTTCTCATCCTCATAGCAGACATGTAAACAAAAATACTAACCACAGTTTGGTATCGTCCTCTGTGGACGATACCAAAATAAACTTGGAAAGTCACCTTAGTGAATAATGCGGAAGAATTACAATCAGTTATCAGCACAGACTTCAGGTGGGCAATGGAAAAATAACAGTTCTGTGATGACAAATTTCAACTGCTTGGACATGGAAAGAATGAAGAACCCAAAAGCGGCAATGAACATAAAACAAAGAAGAATCGTCTCACAGAAAAGAGACGTATGAAAAACTTGTATATAATAATGTCAGACGCCCTGTCATTTAGAGAACACATCAAGGTAAATATTGAAACACTTTTGCAACATTTGGAAATCTTTATCGTAGAAACGTGTCGCCAGTAAGTGGCTTCTTCAATCCAATACAGAGAAGAACTGTGGAAAATGAGAAGTTCGAGGTAATTAGTCCCTCAGCCTGGAGTCGATGTGGTGTGTCCACCAATCTTGAGATTGGTGGACACAACACATCGACTCCAGGCTCCTCATTTCCACCGATCTTCTCTGTACTGGACTGATGAAGCCACTGACTGGCAAAACGTTACCACAATAAAGATTCCCAAATGTGGCACAAATGCCTCGTTCTTCAACTCAACATCCCTGTGATTCAGATGAGTCACAGGGATGTTAGGAAGCATTTCTTCAGCTCTAGAGTTGTCAGGAAGTGGAACAATGTGGAGAGCGATGTAGTGGAGGCAGGATCCATGCATAGCTTTAATGAGAGGTACGATGAGACTCTTAAATCAGAGAAGGAATGGACCTAGTAGAGACGAGCAAAGAGGAGAAAGGGAGCCTCGACTCGACCCCTGCAACCCGAAATAGGTGAGTACAAATAGGTGAATACACACACTTGAGTTAAGGAGTGTGTACAACACTGTAGCATCTCGTTCTTAGGAAATGGAGGATCGAGCCTCCAGCACTCCTTGTGTTGAATGAAGCACACGGGTTTAGCGCTAAAAAGATAAAAAACTTAGAAGGGTGTCCTAGTCATTACTACCAGGAAAAGAAGTGCACTATTAGATAAATTTTATAGCAAGGAACTTGTGTAAATTAAATTTAACAATGATAAAGGATAATCGAAGTTTGCTAAAATAAATGGAAAACGATGAAACGCCAATTTTGCAAAGAATTGGGTGTGAAGGAGGAAGAGAGCAAAGCCATCTACTGTACCTCGGTCATACTACTGAGTCCACCACTGGTAAGCCAGTGGTCACTGTTGTCATGGTCCACCATAGTGACACTACTGAGTCCAGAACTGGTAAGCCAGTGGTCACCTTCATGTATCTCGCCGGGCACCACTACAATGCAGCACAACTGAGCGCCTCACCTTATGACGAATTCCGCTGTCAACTGATTTTCCTCCTTAGCGGATGAACCAACAGCTATTGCATGATAACACCATGGACATAATATAAGTCAAGACGACACACAAGTGGCAATAATACCTAACAACAGAGGACGTCAGAGTCTACTGGTACTGTTCCCGGTACATGTTAATGGCCTGACCAGTAGCGCCCGTAGTGAGCTTTGTTTGCCAGTGAAACCAAACTAGTGAGGTGAATTTAGCTAGAGATTACACGAGGCTACTGAAAAATAACTCGTGTTATAAATCGCTATTGAAATTAAATTCCATCATGTACATAGTTATGAAAACTGAAGAAAGATACGGACAAGCACGTACAGAGCATCTCGATGGAGGCGTATATTAGACGCATATGTATCACTTAAGTATCGTATTCCTCAGTTTCACGATATTGTATACCTTAATAAATTGATACTTATGTGACACTGCTATTCCGTTGAGTTTGATGGAAATTTATAAAATATAAGTTACAGACATAGTTCAGTCTGAGGTCAGTCAGAAAATTGTGACCTAAACAAGAATGTGATGGAAGACAATTAAATATACAGTTTTAAGGGCATATAAAATAGAGTCCAGTTGTGTAGGGAACTAATGAAACTGGTCGCATATAGTTAAGAGGTGGGGCCAGGAGCTGAGACTCAAACTCCACAAC
>WNWK01005863.1:25000-113768 GCA_009830355.1 Cherax destructor
TCAATTTTGCAAGAATGTTTAATTGCTGAAGAAAAATAATGTGTAAATAAGGAGCATTTCCCCAATATGCTAATAATTGACAAAGACGTCATAGGTGTTTTTCCATATGTGGAAATAGCACTGCGGATGTATCCTGTGTTCATGGTCACTAATTGCTGGGTGAGTGAACACTTTAAAACATAAGGTATAGTGTGCATGACCGAGTGTTCCAGCGGCGGGTCATCATCTAAGACCCGCGTCAGGAAACACTTGTCATGTTTCCTGACTAACCTAACCCAACGTGCACGACCACTGCGCAAGAACGGCTCTCCTACCAATCATTAATGAGTTTGGAGCACGATGTTTTGCGTCAGCTTTGTTTCGAACAACTTATTACCAAAGTTATTAGCAACTTTGGTAATTAGAACGTGCGGAAAGTGTTTGTCTTGAGCGAACAAACTTGAAGTGTTTCTGCATTATACTTCAATTTGATGTTTTGCTTACGTAAACTTAACATTTAATACCAAGAACTGTCCTATTTTGTCAGTAAAATAAGATACAGAGATATATTTTGACTGCTGTGAACCTGTGAGAATATTTGATAATATGTTTGATTTGCATTTTTGTTCCAGGTTTAACACAAGCGATAATTGGTTTGCATTAAGAAAAAGCTTCGTTATGAGAAGGATCTCCATTGTTCTTGGACCCATAGACCACCAGAAACCAGCCCTGATCTGAGAATTTACAGGTGTTAAAATAGAGGGTGTTTCAAAACGATGGTCCCAATTTCAAAACAGCACTGCTCTGAAAAAATGGACCCAATTTCAATTGGGTCCATCTTTTTAAAACACCCTGTATATGAGTCAAGGCCAAACCATGCGAGCGGTCACTGTGTCCCCATCAAAGTTGACTTCCCTTCCCTCACATACTGGCTAATTCAATATTCATTTTTTCTCTATATTTTTTAACCGCTTTATGCAGCTTTTTAGAGTTATTTTTTTTCACAACCAACACAAGTAAGGCTTTGCTTTCTGATAGGCCAGTCAGTCTAGCAGGAAAAGCGAGTCAATCTAGAACTAATTGCAAAAGAATTTGTTTTTACTGTGTTGCATTAATGAATATGCAAGGAACTTGATAGCCACTGTAACACCAGTGGCGATGTTACGTAGATTTACATCTGCACAAAATGGATTTCTATCCAAAATAAACTCGAAAAGACAAGTTGCATCCATGCAACTTCAACTACAGACACACTGCCTCCATATGTATTTGATTTTTTTTTTATATAATGATATGAATTTTAGTGCCGATTCTTGTTAAAGTTAACTTATAATTCACTGCAGCATTCATAATTGAATTATTTTATTATTAGCCTAAAATGCAATCTGTTGGTTTACAGGGTAAATATTGATGCATTACATTATGTATTTGGTGTACACCACATATAATGTAGATAACTGAAATATGAGCATACCAAACACGGTGCCATATTCATCGAAAAGTATCCTAGAGCTACCCAAGAATTTCCTTTAGTATCTCAGGTACTAATCAAACCCAGCTCTTTCCACTCGCATATTTGTCCAATCTCTTTTTTAAAGTTACCCAAAGTTTCATCCTCAACTATTCTACCCTGCAGATTGTTCCACGTATCGACAACTCTGTTTGAAAACCAGTACTTACCTACGTCCATTCTAATATTTATTGCAAACGACATAAGTCTTCATTTGTAACAGAAAACTATCCAAAAAGAAAGTATTTTATTACTTTTCACTTGGCGTGTCGTTCGCACAAGGTAAGGCTGAGTGTATACGACTATTGTGGCTCCCTTGCACTTAGAACATGCTAATGAGCATTAAAGGTCATATTTATTTGCAGGTAGAGTAAGACATTGTGTAATGCGGCATTTATGCCCTAAAATGGGACCTTTACGTGAAAAATATGGTTAGGTACACAGCACCTCCAAAAAAGGTCCACATATATATAGTTGTTTATTTCGTCAAAAATATAATTTTTAATAACTTAAATTTGTGATGTGGTTGCTTGCTAAGCTACCACCGCCATCTATCATCACTACCAGCACCATCACCACCTTGCACCATCTATCGCCACCTAGAACCATCTGTTACCAACTACCACTACTTATCACCACCCTCCACCATCGCTTACGACCTACCAGCCCCAGATAGTCGTTTTCATGAACGAATCTGCCTTGACTTCGTACTCATTTCTGACACATTACAAGCTCCTGATGTGTTGATTGCAATACGAGAGGCCTAGAGCTATGATTCAACTTTCCCATACTGCACCCTGACTGTATGGGTAATACATTCAGGTAACCCACATTCAACAGAACAGAAATAATGAGAATATTTTTAGACTATCAGAGACCCTGCTCAGGCGCTGCTAAACTACCAGCAGCGGAAGAAACAGTAGAGGCAGTCAGTCTTCTGGGCCAGACCCAGCATCACCCTCTCACCACCCATCCCATCTCAACATTTTCCCGACCCGTGTTTCACACTACCCAAACTGTTGTTACCTTTGCTGGCTCTATAGCTAAACGAGGTCTTTTACCGAATTTCTTATATAATTAAATCAAATACATAATAGACTGGTGGTCTAATGTTACATTATGGACGCCTCAGACTAACTTTTTTTTTAGTCAGTTGTTTTCCTTAACGATTTGTCAAATTTAAGAGGAAATATGTTCAATAAAGGCGTGACGTTCTGGTTCATAGTATTCAAATTAGAAACCTTATTAGCATAGTTTTTTCATGTGTACCTAACATGTTTTGCATTTATATGGTCTTCCTCTTAATTACTTTAACAGAGTATCAGGAGGGTCTCCTGTAGGCAGAAAATACTCGTGTTATTTATGCACTGTTCAATCTGGATTACGTGTACCGAGTATATGCATAACAAGCCACAGGGGGATATGGAAGACACTAGCTCAAAGCCTTTCACATTTTCGTGCTTCGTATAGTATTATCGCTTTAACGTTTGGCGAAATACGAAAGTGTGAAAGACCTTGAAATAGTGTCTTCCATCCCCATGTGGCTTGTTTTACGTTCTTGAGCTTAATTGTTTGCGATTGTAGTATTATGTGTATGTATATATATATTTATATCACAAACACTGATCTCTGGCCGAAGGAGACTCGAACCTACGAACCTTGCAACAAGGTACGCAGTGCTTTACCGACCAAATATGCACACAGAAATCACTCTCTATTAAAGTAAAACACTAGGCAGATGGTGCAACATACCCCCAATGGAAAGCACGGGTGCCAGGAGTACACTGAGAGAAAACACAGTAAGTGCCTGGGGACCAAGACTGTTCAACAGTCTCCCTTCTTACATAGGAGGAACTGGGCGTTGAAGCTGTGCAGTCCGTAGTGTACGGCCTGCACAACTTCATTGCCCAACGATTCATTATATTCCAAAGATTATATTCGCGTCGTTTGGTTCACTACACTGACCTTTGTTGCTTCTGTTTACTTAAAAACTAAATGTATTTTTAAGTTCATTGAACAAAGTTAAAAAAAAAAAACACTGGAGTCACTTTTAAGTATTACTGAGGAAAACAATGAAACTTAAATCTTGGTAAGTAAACAGCGGTCGGGAGGCAGCATAGTGATCCCTGAGCCAGCTGGACTCGACACATGAATTAGCACCTGAGTGTGTAGCCACACTCAGGTGTTCCCTCCTCCAGCCAGACACGACCAAATTACCCTATTGATCAGGAGGTAGAGACGGTGAGGAAGATGAGTAAGAGGAGGAGGATTAGGCGAAGAGGAGGCAGAAGATGATTTGATGAGGAGGAAGGGACGGGAGATATTTAAAGGAGGAAGAATCGGATTGAGTAATGACAGAAGGAACATGAGGGAGTAAGGACAGAGAGAGAACATAAAACAAGAGGAGCACTGCAGCAAGCCTCCTGGCCCATGCTAGAGGGAGGAAACAAAGAACATGAGGTAAGGAGAGAAGAAGTAACTGGAAGGATTAAGAAGAGAAGAAAAGCAGACAGTAATGAGAGAAGAGGAGGCATAGAATAATCAAGTAGGGGGATGGATAAGAAGATTAAATGAAGAGCAGAGAGTGGATATTGAAGAGAAACAAATGCAGGTTGTGAGATGCAGGTCGTGGGATGCTGGTCGTGGGATGCAGGTCGTGTGATGCAGGTCGGATGGGTCGTGGATGCACGGTGTGGCGGGATGCAGGATCGGTCGTGATGCAGGCGTGATGCAGGTCGTGGGATGCAGGTCGTGGGATGCTGGTCGTGGGATGCAGGTCGTGTGATGCAGGTCGTGGGATGCAGGTCGTGTGATGCTAGTCGTGGGATGCAGGTCGTGTGATTCTAGTCGTGGGATGCAGGTCGTGTGATGCTAGTCGTGGGATGCAGGTCGTGGGATGCTAGTCGTGGGATGCAGGTCGTGGATGCAGGTTCTGAGATGTTAGTTATGGGAGTAAGAGTTGATTACCTTTTTTTCTCACTTGCTGATGAAGGTATTGGATGCAAGCTTCTCCGCGCCCCGTGCTGGGAATGACTGCCACCATGCTGGGAATGACTGCCACCATGCTGGGAATGACTGCCACCATGCTGGGAATGACTGCCACCATGCTGGGAATGACTGCCACCATGCTGGGAATGACTGTCACCATGCTGGGAATGACTGCCACCATGCTGGGAATGACTGCCACCATGCTGGGAATGACTACCACCATGCTAATTTGAGGTTCAGCCCAGGGATGGGGGTGGAGAAATTCAACACGCAGCTAAGGGGTAAAAAAAAATACCGGCCGTATTACACCTCCCACTCAGAGAGACTCGACTCTCATTCACACCCATGTTAATTCCCGGCATTCAGTGGGAAATTGTTTTCGTTTTGTGTTTTTTTCTCTCTCTGGTCGCCGTTTTGCAAGGATGTGGAATGTAATTATGTGTATCTTGTTGACCTCAGGAGAGCTGGGTATTTTTAATGTCGAAACGTTTTGTTTCTTCAGCAGATTTCTTCAGTCGAGTGCAGTGGTAACTTAAATACTGGAGACAGCAGAAGCAGTGCAGAGGTACCGAATTTTCCGGCATATAGGACGCACTTTTCTCCTACGAAAAGTCTTGGGACATCACCCTGCTCCTTATATGCTCAAGGTCAAGGGTAGGCTTTATGTTACTGGCATGTGGTGTTTCATAAAAGGGGCGTTGACCCCCGAAATGATCACTCCGTAGCGCAACTGCTCTCTCCAATATTTAAGTCACCTTTACTAAGCCTGTTGAATAGGAGAAACATTTTGACAAAGATAACCAACTGTTGCATATATGTCTTATTTAGATTATGCCGCCGAAGCTGCTAGTTTATTGTGCGTCCATAGCCGTCATGTGGAGGGTAGCGCAAGAACATGGAGATGCACAAGAGGCCTAGGAATATATGAAGCAAATATCCTAAATTTGCTTGCAACTGATAAGTCGACAGCAGATGTAAATCCATATGTACTCCTATTAACCCTTCCAGGGGTTACCAGGAGTACTTGTGGATTTACATCTATCCAAATGTACTTCTATTAACCCTTTTAGAGGTTAACAGGAGTACATGTTGATTTACGTCAGCAATCATCGTATCTCTGCTGCAAGAAAATTTAGGACATTGGCTTCACATGTTTGGTATCATATTTTCATTACTAAGATACCTTGATATATAACATAGATTATTATACTCTCTATTTCTATATTCCTCAGTAAGAGGACAATCAGTCATATGGTGTTCAAGAAAAGTGACCATAAAACTGACCACTTTACATTTAGTTTGATCAACATCTGTGTGTATGACAACCCACCAGATGGACTTGTGACCAAGCTAAACCTGACTACTACAACGTCACTTAGTCTCATAACATCAATGGTATATAATTCCGACAACTTGATGACTTAGAAACATGTGCATCAACTGGATATCTTGAGTAAGTAAACGTTTCGTTAACCTGTGGCTTTATTAATTCAATACAGAAGACTGAAGAGGTTGAAGATGAGGAAATCAGTCCCTCTCTGTCCTCTTCTTCTTCTTGTAATTCCTCGTCTTTTACTAATATTACTACCATTTCCTCTTCTTACTACTACACTTGCTCTTCTTCCTCTTCCTACTCTTCCTCCTTCTCCCACTTCTCCAGGCTCAGGCAAGAATAATTAGCACTTAGGAAAAACTGTTAATTAAGGTTAATTATGCATTAGGAAAGGGGTCATAAAGTTGGTGGTGTATGAACATACTTCCTCAGAAATATTTCTGTAGATTAATCTCTTGTTCTTCCTCTACGTCAAGGAAGATTTTATTAGTGTGTGTGTGTGTGTGTGTGTGTGTGCGTGTGTGTGTGCGCGCGTGTGTGTGTGTGTGTATGTATGTGTGAGTGTATGTGTGTGTGGGGACAGGAGCTATGACTCGACCCCTGCAACCACAACTAGGTGAGTACACATACACTCATACAACACACACACACACACACTCACATATATATGTGTGTGTGTGTGTGATCATATTTGCTTGAACATCCTCCTCATTTCTGCAACATTGCAGGTTCCTGATGATGTGTTGATTGCAACACGAAAGGCCTAGAGCTATCATTCAACTCTCCCGTGGTTGTTTTGCACACATATATATTCAGCATTATATAAACACGGAAGCATGAAACATTTGCGTGTGTGAATTTCTAATTCTGAAGGAAATTGCCGAATATCGTATATATTAATTTGTGTATATAATTGCCTTGTGTGCCAATATAACCATCATACCCGATTTACCTTCCATTATATATCTAAATCCCAGGACCAAACTATATTTAATTCAGCGAATATTATGATTCTAAACACCAGGCTCATTTGAATTACCACAATCATTATTGCTCAAAGACTTGTTAATTATTTTCCATTGCAAGTTGAATATGCAACAATATCACTGGCACGGCGATTGCAATTTACTTTAAAAGTGGTAAACTTAACGTGTAGCATTTCTTTCGGCACTAGAATATATTGAACCAGTAAAAGCTATTTTTCTCTATTACTAAGCTAGTACACCAAACAGGGAGTAGAATGAAATTAGTTCTGAGGCGCCCACACCATCGTATGTCCTCAGATCACGGGAGGATTGGGTGGTCCTGAGGCGCCCACACCACCGTATGTCCTCAGATCACGGTAGGATTGGGTGGTCCTGTGAGTTAGAGCGTCATGTGATTTTCGCTCACCATCAGGCGGGAAAAAAACATCATCTCGAGTCCTCGGCTAGTCGCAGTGTTGTTATTGATATATATATATATATATATATATATATATATATATATATATATATATATATATATATATATATATATATATATATATATATATATATGGTTGAAAGGTGAGAGGGTTACACTAGAAAAAGCAGCAGGAATGGAAGGAATTATGATATGGATGGAATAGTTGGTAGGTTGGCTCAGTGTGTATGAAGCGAGAAGTGGACAATGACTGGGGCTGAAAATATGTATAGAAGTGTCGATGTATACTTTAGGGAAGTGCTCTTGATCCAGTACATTTATACTTCTCTTTCTTGGGTCAAATATGATTACTTTTCATTTTTTGGACGCTGTATGGCTACTTGGGTTTACCGCAACCATTGAATATAATAATAGTATAAAAAACTTATATAAGGAGAGAGAGGCTCAGAATAGGGTGTAGCAGAGAGGGGAAAAAATTTTGCAGTGTAAGTTGTTGTTGCACATGGAGGTGTGACGTCACAGTAGTGGTTTAATATGTCAGTAGACGAAGTTGAGAGAGAAGTTAACACTAGGGAGTGAGGGAGCGCTCGTAAGAGACTCTTAATCTGATATAATGCTGGACTCGTCATAGTTGTTGTTTACAGAGGGGCAGGTATTGTTGTGAGATTAGTAAGAAAATGTGTTGTTAGATGAGCTAAGAGTTTTGTGAAAAGGATTGCCTGGTTAACGAGGCTGTTCGTATACGCGGCCCGTAGGTCTATGTCGCCATTATTTCCTAGTTGATCCTCTAAGTGTTGTACAAGCTTCTTCAGGATTCTCTCTAACTTTCTTACATCTCAATGACATTCCTTGGACCACCGCTCTCCTCTTATTGTTCTTATGACGCTCCTGCTTCCTACCGTATTTCACACCTAATTAGTTGCTGTGTGTGCATTGAGGAGGTGTCCTTAAAACAATTAGGTGTCCCGGCTGGTAGTGCGCTCGGCTCACATACCGAGTGCCCGTGGTTCGATTCCCGGCCGGGTGGAAACATTGAGCATGTTTCCTTACACCTGCTGCCCCTGTTCACCTAGCATTAAGTAGGTACCTGGGTGTTAGTCGACTATTGTGGGTGGCATCCTGGGGGGGGTAGTATACCTCAGATAGAGCTGGGCTTCGAAATGAACGAATGATTTCGCTATACGAAAAGTGATAAAAAAAAACGCGAGATTTTCAGATTAACTGCGAATATAGTTGAAAAATAGACAGAAATACAGTAAAATGTAATCCCTTATTGACTACGTTCGCCCACACAGTGGGATTTATCAAATCACAAATAAAAGTCCACTGTGTGGGCGAAATGTAGTCAATAAAGAATCGTATTAACTGTGTTTGTGTCTGTTTTTCCTCCCATGTCGGTATTGTATACCATTTATCTCCAAAAATGTAGTGAATATAAGAATGTAGACCAGAATAGGAGGTAGATTATTGAAAGCATTGAAGAGTTTTTACGAAGATAGTTAGGCTCAGGTTAGAGTATGTAGGCGAGAGGGAGATTATTTCTTAGTAAAAGGAGGCCTTAGACAGGGATGTGTGATGTCACCATCGTTGTTCAATATATTTATAGATGGGTTTGTAAGAGAAGTGAATGCTCGGGTGTTGACAAGAGGTGTGACATTAAAAGATAAAGAATCTAACACAAAGTGGGAGTTGTCACAGTTGCTCTTTGTTGTTGACACTGTGCTTTTGGGAGATTCTGAAGAGAAGTTACAGAGGTTGGTGGATGAGTTTGGTACGGTATGTAAAAGAAGAAAATTAAAAATGAATATAGGAAAGAGTAAGGTGAAGAGAATAACAAAAAAAAAATAGGTAACGAAATATTGGATATCAGATTGGAGGGAGAGAATATGGAGGAGGTGAATGTATTCAGATATTTAAAGGTGGACGTGTCAGCAGATGGGTCTATGAAAGATGAGGAGAATCATAGAATTGACGAGGGGAAAAAGGTGAGTGGTGCAGTGAGGAGTCTGTGGAGACAAAGAACTTTATCCATGGAAGCAAAGAGGAGGAATGTATGAGAGTATAGTTATACCAACGCTCTTATATGGGTGCGAAGCATGGATGGTGAATGTTGCAACAAGAATGTTGGAGGGAGGCAGTGGAGATGTCGTGTCTGAGGGCAATATGTGGTGTGAATATAATGCAGAGAATTCGTAGTTTGGAAATTAGGAATAGGTATTAAGAACATAAGAACATAAGAAAGAAGGAACACTGCAGCAGGCCTACTGGCCCATGCGAGGCACGTCCAAGTCTCCCACCGGCTTAAGCCAATGCACCAACCAAGCCAGGTCAGGTCACATCACACAGATATGTATTGTTATTTGCAAAAATATATGCATACAGAGAGACCAAGTGACGTTTACACGTTGTGAATAAGTCATTAACAAACACACACACACACACACACACACACAGAAGAGACAAAAAGACAGACTGATTCATTTGGTGCGGGATTACCAAAACTATTATCCAGAGGGCTGAGGAGGGGTTGTTGAGGTGGTTCTGACATGTAGAGAGGATGGAACAAAACAGAATGACTTCAAGAGTGCATAAATCTGTAGTGGATGGAAGGCGGGGCAGAGGTCGGCATATGAAAGGTTTGAGGGAGGGGGTAAAGAAAGTTTTGTGTGAGAGGGGCTTGGACTTCCAGCAAGCATGAGTGAGCGTGTTAGATAGGAGCGAATGGATACAAATGATTTTTAGAGCTTGACGTGCTGTTGGAGTGTGAGCAGGATAATATTTATGAAGGGATTCGGGGAAACCGGAAGGCCGGACTTGAGTCCCGGAGTTGGGAAGTACAGTGCTGGCACTCTGAAGGAGGGGTGTTAATGTTGCAGTTTTATAACTGTAGTGTAGGCACGCCTCTGGCAAGACAGTGATGGAGTAAACGATGTTGAAAGTTTTTCTTTTTCGGACCACCCTGCCTTGGTGGGAAACGGCCGATGTGTTAATAAAAAAAATAGCTTTCTTATCTGTTACAAGCAAATTTAGGAAATTTGCTTAATATATCTGGTGTCTTATTTTCATTAATAAGATATCTTGACATGTCACATAGGTTATTGTACTATCCCTATACTCCTCAGAAATAATATTTTTATTTATACAAGTACATGTAATACAGTCATAGTTGACATCAATGACATACTACTATATAGAAACACGCTTGTTATGCAGAGCATTTCGGACAAATTAGGTCACTTTTGTCCCAGGATGCGACCCACACCAGTCAACTAATACCCAGGTACCCATTTTACTGATGGGTGAACAGGGCCAGCAGGTGTTTTATGGAAACACATCCTAATGTTTTCCAGCCGTGCCGGGGGATCGATCCCAGGCCCTCAGTATGTGAGCTGGGTGTGCTAGCGATCGAGATAGCGCACTCGCAAGCGAAAGTGGACAATTAAGTGTCTCACTCGTCGGTATTGCAGGATGTATTCAGAATGATTAAGTTTCCTTGTTGATGATTCCAGGCATCTATGATTGACTTTATTGGTAAATTCGACCCTTGTGCAACACTTGGGTATCTTTATTATGGAGACGTTTCGCCCCACAGTCTCTTCTTCAGTCCAATACAAAGAATAATGGTGAGTCTGGCTCTTTCCCGCGCCATTAATGAGAGAGGACGATCGTGAAACATAAACCCGAAACATGAAACATGAAACATGAAGCATGAAACATGAAACATGAAACATGAAACATGAAACTTGAAACATGAAACATGAAACATGAAACATGAAGCATGAAACATGAAACATGAAACATGAAACATGAAACATGAAACATGAAACATGAAACATGAAGCATGAAATATGAAACATAAAGCATGAAACTTGAAACATGAAACATGAAGCATGAAACATGAAGCATGAAACATGAAACATGAAACATGAAGCAGGAAACATGAAACATTAAACATGAAGCATGAAACATGAAGCATGAAACATGAAACATGAAACATGAAGCATGAAACATGAAACATGAAGCATGAAACATGAAACATGAAGCATGAAACATGAAACATGAAGGGTCGACGCAGCAACGTGAAAAATTATGACATGAACCAGCCATATGAACCAGCAACATGAACCAGCAACATGAACCAACAATATGAACCAGCAATATGAACCAGCAATATGAACCACCAACATGAACCAGCAACATAAACCAGCAACATGAACCAGCAACATGAACCAGCAACATGAACCAGCAATATGAACCAGCAACATGAACCAGCAACATGAACCAGCAATATGAACCAGCAATATGAACCAGCAATATGAACCAGCAACATGAACCAGCAACATGAACCAGCAACATGAACCAGCAACATGAACCAGCAATATGAACCAGCAACATGAACCAGCAACATGAACCAGCAATATGAACCAACAATATGAACCAGCAATATGAACCAGCAACATGAACCAGCAACATGAACCAGCAACATGAACCAGCAACATGAACCAGCAACATGAACCAGCAACATGAACCAGCAATATGAACCAGCAACATAAACCAGCAATATGAACCAGCAACATGAACCAGCAACATGAACCAGCAATATGAACCAGCAACATGAACCAGCAACATGAACAAGCAACATGAACCAGCAACATGAACCAGCAATATGAACCAGCAACATGAACCAGCAATATGAACCAGCAACATGAACCAGCAACATGAACCAGCAATATGAACCAGCAACATGAACCAGCAACATGAACCAGCGACATGAACCAGCAATATGAACCAGCAACATGAACCAGCAACATGAACCAGCAACATGAACCAGCAATATGAACCAGCAACATGAACCAGCAACATGAACAAGCAATATGAACCAGCAACATGAACCAGCAACATGAACCAGCAACATGAACCAGCAACATGAACCACCAACATGAACCAGCAATATGAACCAGCAACATGAACCAGCAACATGAACCAGCAACATGAACCAGCAATATGAACCAGCAACATGAACCAGCAACATGAACCAGCAACATGAACCAGCAATATGAACCAGCAACATGAACCAGCAACATGAACCAGCAACATGAACCAGCAACATGAACCAGCAACATGAACCAGCAACATGAACCAGCAACATGAACCAGCAATATGAACCAGCAACATGAACCAGCAACATGAACCAGCAACATGAAACAGCCAGTACGGGAGGAAGAAGGAAGGGAGGAGGGGAGGGAGGAAGTGTCAGGGGAGGAAACCTGTAGCAGAAACATGAAACATGAAACTAATTATATTATGTGAACGCAATTTTGAAGCCTTTGAAACCCCGAAATTTTATTAATCCAGTTTTTCTTTCTTTTGTGTTGAAGCAACTTTTTCCTCGCAATTTTTCTGATTACATTAATTGGGCCTTGAAATAAAAGTTGAGTCCCGTCCCCCAAAAATCCTTATGAATATGAATTTCGACATTAATAAAGTTTTGTCACTGGGAACAAGAGTCGAGTGTGTGCTCAAATTACATTCCATATAACAACGAAATTTTAATATGTCATTGCGGAAATAATAAAAATTCTCCCTAAAAGATTAACATTCCTTGATGGGAAGATGACTTCAAAGATACGTCTGTTTGGCCTCATTATAGTGTGTAATACACACACACACACACACACACACACACAGGGAGCAGGTGGCCTAGTGGTAAAGTCTCCTACGCAAGGAGGGCGGGTTCTATTCTGACGGCGGAAACATTCGAAGTGTTTCCTTACACACACACCTCCACACATACATACAACAGGCCTAGTGTCAAACGACATGTGCCTAGGACAAAATGGTAACTAACAGGGAGCAGGGGGAGAGTGGACCTAGTAGCGACCAGTGAAGAGGCGGGGCCAGGAGATATGAATCGAACCCTGCAATCACAGTTAGGAGAGTACAGTTAGGTGAGTACACACGCACTGTACTCACACACACATACATGTAGGGAGTGATGGGAGGGAGGAGTTGGTAGGTTAGGTTAGGTTAGGTTGGGTTGGTAGATTGGCTGGTAAGTAGATTGGTTGGTTGGCAGTTAGTTAAGTTGGTAGATTGGTTGGTAGGTAGGTTGGTTGGTTGGTTGGCAGCTAGTTGAGTTGGTAGATTGGTTGGCAGGTACGTTGGTTGGTAGGTAGGTAAGTTGGTAAATTGGTACCTAGGTTGGCTGGTAGACTGGTAGGTAGGGTGGTAGATTGAAAAATTGGTTGATGCGTAGGTTGGCTGGTACGTTGGATTGTAAGTAGGTTGGCAGAAAGGTAGGTCTGTAGGTAGGTTGTTTGGTAGGCTGGAAGGAAGGTTGTTACGTAGGTTGGTAGGTAAGTAGGTTTGATTGGCAAGTAGATGGGTAGGTTAGTTGGTAAATAGAAAGGTATGAGGGTAGGTAGATTGGTTGGTATGTAAGTAGGTTGATTGATAAGTAGGTAGGTTGATTGGTAGGTAGGTAGGTTGACTGGTAGGTAGGAAGGTTGGTTGGTTAGTAAGCTGGTGGATATGTTGGTAGGAAGGTTGGTTGGTTGTACTGATCCAAACTGACAGCAGAAAGACCTCGCTGGTTCCCCAAACTTACTTCAGTGTTCCTTTCAAAACGGCTGCCTTTATGACAGCGAAGGGCTCTTGATTCAAGCAATTGAGAGTATCCTCCCCTTAAATCAAACCCAATTAGCTCTCATTTCTAAGGGGTTGTATAACTCCTGAGGTTTAGCGCTTCTCTACGACGGAGGTCACCTCATCAGTGAGTGGAGGTCCACACTCCTGGTTACACAAGCAGTAATTCTTAATAACATGAATATAACACCTCAGTTTGGACATTTTGAACGATTTTATAGATGCCAGAGTGCCAGGGAGTGCCAGGGAGATCCAGGCAGTGCCAGAGAGAGCCTTGGAGTGCCAGACAGTGCCAGGGAGAGCCAGAGGGAGCCAGAGAGTGCCAGGCAGTGCCAGGAAATGCCAGGTGAAAAGTAGACTTGTCAACACTTGTGGAAACTAGTTGGTCATTCGTCTGCAACTTTCCTTGTGTTATGGTAGTAGTATTGTAAGCATGGGATATGTGCTAGACCCGTAGGAGTTGTATAGCGTCTGGGAAATAGGAAGCAAGAGAATTTAATCCAGGCAAATGGAGGGGATGGTTTCAAATCCTTCAAAAAACAGCCCTTAAAAAACATCAAGGTACATTACCTTTCCTGACGGGTCGTTAAAAGATTAAGACCCGTGTCAGGACACTGTGCTGGGACCCGTGTCAGGACACTGTGCTGGGACCCGTGTCAGGACACTGTCCTGGGACCCGTGTCAGGACACTGTCCTGGGACCCGTGTCATGACACTGTCCTGGGACCCGTGTCAGGACACTGTCCTGGGACCCGTGTCAGGACACTGTCCTGGAACCCGTTTCAGGACACTGTCCTGGGACCCGTGTCAGGACACTGTCCTGGGACCCGTGTTAGGACACTGTCATGGTGTATATAATAAGAATAAGCACAGCACTGCTCCCTCCCTTGAAGGGGATGTGCAGGCAACATGTTGCTCGCTAATACTTAACACTCTGCATTTCAAATTCCCACACTTTTGCAACTTTGTTGTTTCTTCGATACTGTTGTGACCTTCAGGATGTAAATGGTGTGGAAAACATGTTCGGGGAATAACTTGTGTATCACATAAGTGATCTTTTTTTTTTCGGGATGAACTGGTAAGCCAGAGGAAGGCCTCGGTCAGGTGACCAAAAGCTCCACTGATACACGTTCCACAAATTAAGTTGGGTCCGTAAACGATTTTGGGCCACTGCTATTTGCAAAGTAATTTCTAGTAACGTATGATAAAGGGTAAAAGAAAAAAAACAAATTTCACTCGCCTTTTGATATTTGGTCAAGTTTCCATGTGATTTGATATTCAAGCAACACCTTATTATACATATTAATGTATTTATATATTGTATATTAATGAATTTATATATTGCATTTATTTATTGTTTCATAATCATAGGAATGGAGGGTCGTACCTCCATGGAAGATTGTTGTCTAGTAACCTGCTAATGGAGGGTCGTACCTCCATGGAAGGTTGTTGTCTAGTAACCTGCTAATGGAGGGTCGTACCTCCATGGAAGGTTGTTGTCTAGTAACCTGCTAATGGAGGGTCGTACCTCCATGGAAGATTGTTGTCTAGTAACCTGCTAATGGAGGGTCGTACCTCCATGGAAGATTGTTGTCTAGTAACCTGCTAATGTTTCAAATTCTTATGAGAAAAGAGCAGTGGCCCCCACCCTGGTTGGTTCATTACCAGTCTAATACCTGTTTCATAATAATATCAGAGTAGGATAGTACACCATCCTGGATGGTTATTGTCACCAACATTCTGTGTTTCACACTCATATGATAGTCATTCAACACACAACTTCATTAAGGGATTATTATTATTATTATTATTATTATTATTATTATTATTATTATTATTATTATTATTATTATTATTATTTATTATTATTATTATTATTATTATTACTACTACTATTATTATTATTATTATTATATTTTAACCACTAAGAATCCTAAAGTACCTCAATAATGACAGTTACTTAAGTTTGATCCAAGGAAGGACAGCGTAACTCCATTTCCTAGGATCGAGAGAGCTTCAGCAGCATGAAGGCAGCCCTCCCGAGCCTCCACTCAGTGCCTGGCAGCACTGCTCGGCCGGTCATGAACTTCATTAAGACCCTTGTAACATTAATTAATCTTGTATACGAACGTGGAGCATGAAAGCTGCATACATATTTATAAACAGGAAAGCAAGCATTGCATATTTGCTTTAGCAGGAGTGAATAATGCAACGATAAACTAGTAGAAGGGAAGCAGAATAAGATAACAGAGAAGGGAATGGGATAAATGAGGGGAAGCGAGAAGAGATAACAGGAGGGAGAAGTGGAAGAGGAGTAAAGGTAACATATTAGAGAAAAGGGAATAAAGGGAGAAAAGTGATAGATAATAGACTAGAAAAGAAAAGAGGAGAAGCAGAGGTAAAAGGCTAGAGAAGAGAAGAAGAGAGGGGGAGAAAAAGAGGTAACAGATTTGTGAAGGGAAGAAGGGAAACGGAGTGAAGTAAAATGGAAGAAGTGAAGAAAAGAAGGAAGAAAGGAAGAAAGTAAAGAAGTGAAGAGAAGCAGAGAGAGAGGCAATAAAACCAGAGAAAGGGGTGAATGTAACCTTAAAAAATGTTTAGGCGAAAATAAAGAGAAACAGAAGAGACATGAAAATGGGGAGAGAAAGAACAGAGAAGTGGATGGAAGGTCAATGTATTAAATTGAAGATTGCGAGAGGAGAGGAGAAGGCAGGAAAAAATAAGCAGGGAGAGAAAAAGGTAAATAAATTATTTGAACGATACTCTGGCCAAGAGATGGCACCGGGAAGACTTGCGTGGCACTATCTCACTAAGATTACGTTCTCTAACTGGAGAAAGATGAGAGGAGGATATCATTATGAGGTATTCCCAGAAAGAGGATACCTTCACTGGTTTTCTTCTCTTTCTCTCTATTCCTCGGAGATTTCTGTGAGCCAACTTGAGAATGCCACTTCTAATTGGCTTCAAACTTTCAGTGCTCTTTATCACATTTATAGAAGATTCGGATTGTTATAAGATTGTGAATGTGCCAATGATTATTTAAGAAAAAAAGGTGTTATTGTTTCTAGTGTATTATGTGCCGAGTACATTCACTTGAATAGCAATATTGCACTCGAGTATCATCGTATATACATCCCATTTTTTCCTTTTATGTGTTTTCTTATTTTGAATATTTACGTACGTCTGTATGTGTGTTAGAATATGATTGAGTTATAATACAAAGCTTTCTCCATTATTGTCAGCACCTCAGATGATGATACTGGACTTGTGATATAATTCATATCTTATTATTAATATTATTATTATTATTATTATATTATTATTATTATTATTTTTATTATTATTATTATTATTATTATTATTATTATTATTATTATTATTATTATTATTATTATTATTATTATTATTATTATTATTATTATTATTAATTATTATTATTATTATTATTATTATTATTATTATTATTATTATTATTATTATTATTATTATTATTATTATTATTATTATTATTATTATTATTATTATTATTATTATTATTATTATTATTATTATTATTATTATTATTATTATTATTATTATTATTTGTATGGTGTATTAATATAATATACAAAAGACTGTGTAGGAATTTGTAAGTGCGAACAATAACATAAACTTAGATCAAAACAAATTAAGATGTTTCCTAAACATTTATTGATCCCTAGTGATTGAATTAACTTTTTTTTTTGCTCTACTGAATTGTGAACAATTACATCTGTTTTGCATCGTGTTGCAACAACCATCGTTGCAGCGGTTACTGCCATGGTAATAAAGAGAAGCGTAACACTCAGAGGCCTGTACCACATAGTGTAACTCTTCAGAGGTACATTGTAGTTACACTGGTCTGCAAATTTTGACCAGTTTTGTGCTTCGGAGACAATGAAGGTTTTAAGGGATGCTGAAAACGAATGTGACCATAATAAAAATCGATTGGTTAAAGTTTCCAATGAAATTTAAGATCTGCTTTCTTCGCCCTTCCAGACTATCTGGTTGTGCAGCCCCAACACGCGTTCTTGCATCGTCAGCTGATCACCGCTGACATGCCCCTTAAGACACTGCCAGTCCTGGGAGCCAAGGCCGGGTCACCATCTTGGGAAGACCCAGGCCGGGTCACCATCTGGAGAAGACCCAGGCCGGGTCACCATCTGGAGAAGACCCAGCCGGCAGTACCGGCCAACCTACAACAACAACAACTTATACTGATTCAACCCGATGCTTCTTTGTTTGACTCTTGTATTCCACTTCAGGAGCATATCTTGTTATTCTCCAGCAGTAATTTGCTAACAGTGATGTACTCCTCTTTTCCTGTAGCGTTTCTCCATGACCAAGGTGCCCTGGCGGCAACCTTCACCATCTTCATCAATGACGGCTTCGCAGTTGGTAGGAAAAACAAATTAACGTGCGAATGGAGGAAATGTATCTGTATGTTTTGATAGAACAAGAACAGGATTTCCACTTGTTTCTCTGTAATTGTCAGCTTTGGTATTTCCAAGAAAATTAGTCGTTATAATATTACAAATATTACACGCACTTTTCTCCTCGCCAACTCTGATAGGGTCAAACACCTCATTTCTAAGAAGATCGCGAGTAAGTGCTCCAACCAATACACCATCCTTGATTTTTCTCTCTGAGGATTGAAAATTTAACACCTAATTACTTGAAAGCTGCCGCCGTTCTATTCACAGCCTCAGTAAACTCTTTCAAGAGGCCAAGTTTAATGTGTAAGGGTGATAACATCCTTCTCATACAAGTGCAGGATACTAAACATGCTTTGTTTCATCTCTGGTTATACAGAACATTTCGGGGAACTTAGGTTAATTTTGTCCTCCAGGATGCGACCCACAACAGTCAGCTAACACCCAGGTACCTACTTAAGCTGCTAGGTGAACAAGGGCAGCAGGTGTAAGAAACATACCCATGTTTCATCCGTACCGGTGAAATGTTAGAGCTGAGGAAGCCACGAGCACCCACAAGGTAGCAGCAACTATCAAGTGCCACAAAGCTGCCATTGATGTTTCAATAGAAACCAAGAAGTCACTCCACAACTTGTTCAAGTCAAAGAAAGCAGCAGCCCGTATAGAGGGAAGAGAAGGCGGCCAGCACCTCCAGGAGGTTGTCAAAAGGCACAAGGGTAAATAAAATATAGCTCAAAGCTCAAAAACTTCACATGTCTTAATGACCATTTGATGTTTTCTATGCAAGCATTAAGTTCATTAAACCACGGAATTTACGTAATTATCGCCGACTCGATTCCGTTCCTTTCTGTAGATCAGTCGTTAAGTACAATGACCTTAGCACCCTGCCAGGTCATTGGATTATTATTCAAGTTCATGTGACAAAAGATGGAGTTTGACTCTTGTACAGTCTGATAATCTTCTTACATAAACAATTTTTTTTTTTTTATTAACACATCGGCCGATTCCCACCAAGGCAGGGTGGCCCGAAAAAAAAACTTTCATCATCATTCACTCCATCACTGTCTTGCCAGAAGGGTGCTTTACACTACAGTTATAAAACTGCAACATTTACACCCCTCCTTCAGAGTGCCGGCACTGTACTTCCCATCTCCAGAACTCAAGTCCGGCCTGCCGGTTTCCTGAATCCCTTCATAAATGTTACTTTGCTCACACTCCAACAGCACGTCAAGTATTAAAAAACCCTATGCCTCCATTCACTCCTATCAAACACGCTCACACATGCTTGCTGGAAATCCAAGCCCCTCGCACACAAAAAATTCCTTTACCCCCCCCTCCAACCTTTCCTAGGCCGACCCCTACCCGCCTTCCTCCACTACAGATTTATACACTCGAAGTCACTCTGTCTCGTTCCATTCTCTCACATGTCCAAACCACCTCAACAACCCTCCTCAGCTCTCTGGACAATCGTTTTGGTAATCCCGCACCTCCTCCTAATTTCCAAACTCCGAATTCTCTGCATTATATTCACACCACACATTGACCTCAGACATGACATCTCCACTGCCTCCAGCCTTCTCCTCGTTGCAACATTCATCACCCATGCTTCACACCCATATAAGAGCGTTGGTATAACTATACTCTCATACATTCCCCTTTTACTTCAATGGACAAGGTTCTTTGTCTCCACAGACTCCGAAGTGCTCCACTCACCCTTTTCCCTCATCAATTCTATGATTCACCTCATCCTTCATAGACCCATCCGCCGACATGTCCACTCCCAAATATCTGAATACATTCACCTCCTCCATACTCTCTCCCTCCAATCTGATATCCAATCTTTCGTCACCTATTCTTTTTGTTATCCTCATCACCTTACTCTTTCCTATATTCACTTTCAATTTTCTTCTTTTACACACCCTACCAAATTCATCCACCAACCTCTGCAGCTTCTCTTCAGAATCTCCCAAAGCACAGTGTCATCAGCAAAAAGCAACTGTGACAACTCCCACTTTGTATTTGCTTCTTTATCTTTAGCCCAACACCTCTTGCCAAGACCCTCGCATTCACTTCTCTTACAACCCCATCTATAAATATATTGAACAACCATGGTGACATCACACATCCTTGTCTAAGGCCCACTTTTACTGGGAAATAGTCCCCTTCCCTCCTACACACTCTAACCTGAGCCTCACTATCCTCATAAAAACTCTTCACTGCTTTCAGTAACCTTCCTCCTATTCCATACACCTGCAACATCTGCCACATAAACAAATATGTAGAAAATCAAACGAAGCTTTGACCCATCTTTTTCATTTCATTAATACATACACGCGACTAATATATATATATATATATATATATATATATATATATATATATATATATATATATATATATATATATATATATATATATATATATATATATATATATATATATATATATATATATATATATATATATATATATATATATATATATATATATATGTCGTGCCGATTAAGGCAAGCGAAAATTTATGTATGCAATAATTTCTCAAAAATCATTCTGAACCTAACGAAAAAAATATATTTCATTGTGTTTGTTTAGTAATCAATTATTGTAAACTTATCTAAAATATATTTAGTTGGATTAGGCTTGTTATAATAAGGTTAGGTAGGTTTTCTAAGGTTCTTTTGGTACAAAATTATTAATTTTTACATTAACATAAATGAAAAAAAAAATATCTCCAAACGTATAAGAGAAAATTTTAGAAAGGAATTAATTTTAAATGAGTTCTTGCTAATTGACCAGTTTTACCTATTCGGCACGACATATATATATTGATCAATTGAGCAAGCGATACAAAATGCAAAACAACATTATACATTTATCTCAGCCATGGTGCAGATTCAAACCTATGTTATTCACTCCCTGCTTTCGCAGAACATCAATTCCACTCGGCTATCAATGCCACATAACTTTGTGCTGATAGCAGATGCTTTCGACTGGTTTCCAAAGCCAGGAAAACATACAGCCCGTGAGCACTACACCTCTGATATACCTTTGACGGGTTTCAACAACTGTCTTACTCCTGGCCTGGTCAACCTGCCCAACCACAGGAGACATTGTGAATGGTAATACCTTGCAGAAACTTACATGTTTGTAAATATTTTTCCGCAGATTGGGTGTTCGAGCAATGAACACAAGAAGTGGTGTTTCCTGTTATTTTCTTTAGATCAGGTATGATTTGTCAGGAAATAGGGCAAGTGTTTCCTGACGAAGGTCTTAGTCATATGAGGACCCGCATTTTGAGCTTTTGGCCCTCTGACCGAGGCCTTCCGCTGGCCTACCGATCCACCCCTTTAAAAATTATGGTTATGAATGTAACAATTAGATTTTTAATGCTTTTGTTATTTACGTGATTATGAGCACAATATAAGTTTTCAAACCTGAAACTTATATAAATCTTATATAAAAACTTATATAAAAGAAAAACGTTGTGTTGGATCAAACCTTATCACATCGGTTCCGAAGTATCACTTATATGAAAGACAATATAATGTTAAGAAGATAATTCGCACTAAAGTTAGTAATCATGAAGCCTAAAGAATAATTATTGACGCACTGATGTTGGCAACAATGTCTCTCAAACTTTCCAGTGTCAGATTAGTGGAGGTCGAGTGTTAGTCATTCATGGCCAAGTGAGTGGAGGTCGAGTGTTAGTCATTCATGGCCAAGTGAGTGGAGGTCGAGTGTTAGTCATTCATGGCCAAGTGAGTGGAGGTCGAGTGTCAGTCATTCGTGGCCAAGTGAGTGGAGGTCGAGTGTCAGTCATTCATGACCAAGTGAGTGGAGGTCGAGTGTCAGTCATTCGTGGCCAAGTGAGTGGAGGTCGAGTGTCAGTCATTCGTGGCCAAGTGAGTGGAGGTCGAGTGTCAGTCATTCGTGGCCAAGTGAGTGGAGGTCGAGTGTCAGTCATTCGTGGCCAAGTGAGTGGAGGTCGAGTGTTAGTCATTCATGGCCAAGTGAGTGGAGGTCGAGTGTCAGTCATTCGTGGCCAAGTGAGTGGAGGTCGAGTGTCAGTCATTCTTGGCCAAGTGAGTGGAGGTCGAGTGTCAGTCATTCGTGGCCAAGTGAGTGGAGGTCGAGTGTCAGTCATTCGTGGAAAAGTGAGTGGAGGTCGAGTGTCAGTCATTCGTGGCCAAGTGAGTGGAGGTCGAGTGTCAGTCATTCGTGGCCAAGTGAGTGGAGGTCGAGTGTCAGTCATTCATGGCCAAGTGAGTGGAGGTCGAGTGTCAGTCATTCGTGGCCAAGTGAGTGGAGGTCGAGTGTCAGTCATTCGTGGCCAAGTGAGTGGAGGTCGAGTGTCAGTCATTCGTGGCCAAGTGAGTGGAGGTCGAGTGTCAGTCATTCGTGGCCAAGTGAGTGGAGGTCGAGTGTTAGTCATTCATGGCCAAGTGAGTGGAGGTCGAGTGTCAGTCATTCTGGTCAAGTGAGTGGAGGTCGAGTGTCAGTCATTCGTGGCCAAGTGAGTGGAGGTCGAGTGTTAGTCATTCATGGCCAAGTGAGTGGAGGTCGAGTGTCAGTCATTCGTGGCCAAGTGAGTGGAGGTCGAGTGTCAGTCATTCGTGGCCAAGTGAGTGGAGGTCGAGTGTCAGTCATTCGTGGCCAAGTGAGTGGAGGTCGAGTGTCAGTCATTCGTGGCCAAGTGAGTGGAGGTCGAGTGTCAGTCATTCGTGGCCAAGTGAGTGGAGGTCGAGTGTCAGTCATTCGTGGCCAAGTGAGTGGAGGTCGAGTGTTAGTCATTCATGGCCAAGTGAGTGGAGTCGAGTGTCAGTCATTCGTGCCAAGTGAGTGGAGGTCGAGTGTCAGTCATTCGTGGCCAAGTGAGTGGAGGTCGAGTGTCAGTCATTCGTGGCCAAGTGAGTGGAGGTCGAGTGTCAGTCATTCGTGGCAAAGTGAGTGGAGGTCGAGTGTCAGTCATTCGTGGCCAAGTGAGTGGAGGTCGAGTGTCAGTCATTCGTGGCCAAGTGAGTGGAGGTCGAGTGTTAGTCATTCATGGCCAAGTGAGTGGAGGTCGAGTGTCAGTCATTCGTGGCCAAGTGAGTGGAGGTCGAGTGTCATTCATTCGTGGCCAAGTGAGTGGAGGTCGAGTGTCAGTCATTCATGGCCAAGTGAGTGGAGGTCGAGTGTTAGTCATTCATGGCCAAGTGAGTGGAGGTCGAGTGTTAGTCATTTTTTGCATGTGAGCGGAGGTCAGGTGAGTGGAGGTCAGGTGAGTGGAGGTCAGGTGAGTGGAGGTCAGGCGAAATCGCCTCCTTCTGATGATTAATTCATTTCAAGCCATTCATTGTGATACTGATTCCTTGTATATAAATATATATACATGTATATATATATATATATATATATATATATATATATATATATATATATATATATATATATATATATATATATATATATGTATGTATGTATATATATATATATATATATATATATATATAATATGCTTCAGAATATCTGCAATGAACTTGGGTAACATTGTACGTGTGGTGGAGAAGCCTGAAACTCATATAGTCTTGGATTTACTAGTCAAAAACGTTGTATAATTTTCATTTCCAGTTTCTGGGTTAGTTGTTTCAGCCCCGATACTGTGGCTTACAGTCTTCCTGTCTTTACAGAACGACTTTAAAGGTGCCTTTTATTGCCATTAAAATAGGTGTATCCAGGTCCCCAGCCCAGTGGGGTGACAGTCCTCTGGACACCTATGAACCGGAGTATATGTAACAGTGCTACCAGCACGGGGTCACTGCATTAGAACTCATTATCTTCTTTATTTACGAGAGTACGAAGATAAAAGCCGCGGATTGGGGTTGCAAAACTCGCGCAGATTCATGATGTGAATTTGCAAATGATCGTCGGTAATGAGTAAGGTTAGGTTCGAGTAATTAAAAATATATGAGAGTATTATGGGTAGGAGATCAGATAATTAAAATTTCTCCCTCCTAGATCCTTGCATCATTACGGTTCGTAAGTAAAGCATAAAAAAAAAAAATCTCATAGGCTTTTTTTGGGAGGGCTCTTTTTCTGGGCGAAAACTCACCGATTATTTCTTTTACCAGGTCCGTCATGGTAAATGTGGAGTGGGAAAAGCGGAAATGTGGTAAGTACGAGATTTTTTTTTAAATTTAAATGAAAAGCGTTGAGGATATTAACCATGAATTTATGAATGGTTAAATGAGTAAGTAGCATTGTGTGTGTGTGTACTCACTTAGTTGTGGTTGCCGGAGTCGAGTCATAGCTCCAGGCCACGCCTCTTCACTGGCCGCTACTGGGTCATTCTCTCTGCGCCATGAGCTTTATCATACCTCTTCTTAAAGCTATGTATGGAACCTGCCTCCACTACATCGCTTCCCAAGCTATTCCACTTCCTGACCACTCTGTGACTGAAGAAATACTTCCTAACATCCCTGTGATTCATCTGAGTCTTCAACTTCCAACTGTGTCCCCTTGTTGCTGTGTCCCATCTCTGGAACATTCTGTCTCTGTCCACCTTGTCAATTCCTCTCAGTATTTTATATGTCGTTATCATGTGTCCCCTATCTCTCCTGTTCTCCAGTGTCATCAGGTCGATTTCCCTTAACCTCTCCTAGTAGGCCAGCCTCCATATATGTTGTTCATGAGTTAAAAAAAAGAGCTAAACAATTTAAAAAATAAGCTGAATCCATTTTAACTTTCCTATGAATAAGATACACCAGCATTGAAAGTTTGAATCCAGTCACAGGAGGCATTCTTGAGTTATCGCAGGGAAACCAACATCTCAATTTCTTCAGTCAAAACGACGGCAAATTAATACCTACAATACCGAAAACCAATCCGAAATTCCTCTAAGATACACTAGTGTTATACACTAGTGTTATACACTAGTGTTATACACTAGTGTATAACACTAGTGTTAACAGTTGAAAAGTGATTTGGAAGTGATTTTCCAGCGGTTATTCCGGGTAAATCAGAATTCCAATTTGTTCAGTGCAACTCTCAAAACTAATAACATCTCGATCCTTCATTTGAGAATAATTCACCGGCACTGGAAGTTTAAAAGTGATCAGCGGAGATTTACTGCAATTATTGCATGAAAACCGATAAACCTCATTTCAATTATGTTATCAAATTGTCAAATTTGTAGTTGCATTTTCGAGTTATTGCACGGAAAAAAAAACATCAGTTTTTAAAACATGATGGGACAGTTGGCAGCCACATTGTCCAATAACAATGTGAATTTTATAAGCAAAATACTTTATCAGTGAAAAGAAGAGGCGTACTCACTGCATAGAAATCGCTATTGTAATTTCATGAAAAAATGGTAAATATGCGACTACACCTAACATTCAGTGAGGTATATCAGTGCTGAGAGTTGAAGCCGAGCAAAAGAGGCTTCTTAAAGTTATCTCTCAGAAACCTGGAAGGAAGACAACAAAATTCCGACAGCCGCTTTAAGAATCTCCTGTCAAAGAATACCTTATAAACACGAGAAGCACACTGCTGGTGTAGCTACAAGTATGTACACACATACACACACACACACACACACACACACACACACACACTAACACTAAAACTAACCCCTCACCTGAACCTAAGCTCAGAATAGTGCAATCAAAAGATCTGTTACGGTCAACCAAGTCAATTCTTCGAAAGTTGAAACTGAATTTCAGGCTCTGGCATTATAGAACACTGGAGGCACTCCACCCTGATGCTTCCTTCATCTCCTCCATCAGCATCTACGTCATGCTGGCGACACTTCATTCTGCAGGTATCGCAGCATCAGCTGGCCACCGTCACCTGGTGTGTCCGACACCAGGTGACGGTGATCATTTGAAATGAGGGCACCATGGGGTGTCGGGGATCATTGTGGCTCACCCTGTGTATGTGTGTTGACTCTGGTCTCTCTGGACAGCCACCACAGCTGCTATATTCTGGGATACTTACATTTTCATTACAATGTGAACCCAGGCAGACTGGGACACACCCGACGCTCCTTTTCAGCCAGGTCGAGGTGGCGACGTTTGCACGATAATGATGCGCACAATTTCTCGTACAAATACCACAAGAAATAGTTCAGTATCGCCCCGAGTATCTTATTCCACTGTAGCAGGCGCTATACCCGAGCGCTAGCTAGCTGTTTTAGTAGTGGTAAGCTATATTAGATTACTTAAATTATAACTAACGCAGAGGCATTCAGAAGAGCCTTGAATGAACGAATGTATGTGGTACGCACGTTCGTGTGTGCCAAGCCCCTGACTGTACCTCAAACTCATTTTACGGATATCCTGATGCTAATTTTGGTCTTTCGCCTAGCATTTGTAAGGCGTGAAACACACACACACACACAAAGGAGGAAATGGCCAAGTGTCTATCGACAAGTGCCTTTGTCAACTGGTAACTAACTAACTAACTAACTTTTATTATTCATCGTTCTCTGTTGTTTACCTCCTTTGTCCTCCCTTTCTCTCGATTTCTCGTTATCTAGACACCTTCGTTTGTCATTTTTCAGCTGTTTCTCTTTGACTTATCCGCGTCCATTCATCTATCGATTTATTTATCTATCTGTCTATTTATCCATCTATCTATCCAACTTATATGAACTAACCCATCATGCCCTCGTTTGTATTTTACGGACATTTCTTCTCCCCTGAACCTTCATCACGCATCACCAATTACCTTCCCCTTCCTCTCAATCTTTATCAACATTGTCTCTCTCTCAATTTTTATCAGCATTGTATCTCAGTCTTGATCAATTTTCATGTACCGCCACTTTCCCCTTCTTGTTCCCTCTCTGCCCTCTTTTGTTTCGTGTGTATATATATATATATATATATATATATATATATATATATATATATATGTATATATATATATATATATATATATATATGTACTCACCTAGTTGTACTCACCTTGTTGTGGTTGCAGGGGTCGATATTCAGCTCCTGGCCCCGCCTCTTCGCTGTCCTGCTCCATGAGCTTTATCATACCTTGTCTTAAAACTATGTATGGTTCCTGCCTCCACTATATCGTTCGCTAGACTATTCCACTTCCTGACTGCTCTATGGCTGAATAAATGCTTCCTAACATCCCTTTGACTCATCTGAGTCTTCAGCTTCCAGTTGTGCCCCCTTGTTTCTGTGTTCCCTCTCTGGAACATCCTGTCACTATCTACCTTGTTGATTCCCCGGAGTATTTTGTATGTCGTTCTCATGTCTCCTCTAACCCTTCTGTGCTCCAGTGTTGTTAGTCCTATTTCCCTCAACCTTTCTTCATAGGACAGTCCCCTGAGTTGTGGAACTAAAATTGTCGCAAACCTTTGCAGTTTCTCTAATTTCTTGACGTGCTTGACCAGATGTGGGTTCCAGACTGGTGCTGCATATTCTAGTATGGGCCTGACGTACACGGTGTACAGTGTCTTGAACGATTCCTTGTTAAGGTAACGGAACGCTAATCTTAGGTTTGCCAGTCGCCCATATGCTGCCGCAGTTATCTGGTTGATGTGTGCTTCCGGAGACGTGCTTGGCGTTATACATGGTGTTTGTATGTCGTGCCGAATAGGTAAAATTGGTCAATTAGCAAAAACGTATTTAAAATTATGTCCTTTCTAAAATTTTCTTATACATTTAAAGATATGTTTTTTTCATTTATGATAATATAAATATTAATGATTTTGTACCAAAAAAAAATTGGGAAATTTACCTAACTCTATTATAACAAGCACAATTTAATTTAGCCTAATCTAACTAAATATATTTTATATAAGTTTATAATAATTTAATAATAAACAAACACAATAAAATATAATTTTTTTCGTTACGTTCAGAATGATTTTTGCGAAATTACTGCATACACAAATTTTCGCTTGCCCTATTCGTCAAGAAGGTTCTTTTGGTACAAAATCGGCTCGACATATATATATATATATATATATATATATATATATATATATATATATATATATATATATATATATATATATATTTATATATATATATATATATATATATATATATATATATATATATATATATATATATATATATATATATATATATATATATATATATATATATATATATATATATATATATATATATATATATATAATATATAGTATATGATTAAATAGCAAATCACACTATATATTATATATATATATATATATATAATATATATATATATATATATATATATATATATATATATATATATATATATATATATATATATATATATATATATATATATAGTGTGATTTGTCTATTTTTAATCATATATTGCTCCTATAGGTCCCATTTACAAAGAATGGGACTTGTTTTCCCTTCGTTGAATGAAATCTTATTGTTTCCTGTCCCATACGCGTTGTATTACCTCTATGGGTTTAGTTTTTCCGTACGATGACAACATCAACAACAACAATAATAATAATAATAATAATAAATATAACAATAGTATTTTGTTTACAATGCATATTTGTATGTAATGATACTATAATTTGTTGTCGAACATGTCTAATGGATATTCCTTTTCTTACGCTTGACCCATTTGAACAGCTGCTGGGATGTGCCACAGCAATCTGACGGCAGGATGGCACCTTCCAGACCATGGCACCATACTCCAGGCTGAACTCTATGCCGTTCAACGAGCTCTGCAGCATGTGATTGCAGACCATCAGCATCCTCCCGTCATCCATGTTGATTCAGAGTCAGCAATCCAGGCAATTATGCACAAAGAGCCAAGGGACAACATACACTTACTCACGTCCATTCGGGGCGACCTGCAGACGCTCATGGTCCTGGGTCGCAGAGCCACCATCAACTGGATCCCGAGCCATGTGGGTATCCCAGGCAATGATGCAGCAGATGAGGCTGCTAAGACAGCAACGCTCGAGGCACAGCCACGTGGTGCAATCGCCATCAGCCTCAGCCAGATTATGCTATGGGCTACCAGTGCGGCCTGGCGCCCACTTCCTGACCCTGGGGATTCCCGGAGCCGCCGCTGGTATGACAGGGCGACTCACAGGGCGCCCCCTCCAACCATTCGGAAGCAGCCCAGGGAACTGCGGGTGGCTATCCACCGCCTGCGCTTAGGGTATCCCACCACTGCACAGATCATTGAACAAGCAAGAGAGGAGCTCTGTGCCCACTGTGACCGGATGGTTTCGACACCCCTGGTGCACTACCTGTTAGACTGCCCAGCTACATTGCCTCTTCGCCGCAGACACTTCCCGATGACCCCGGTGGGGCGGACCCGGGAAGATGAGGCAGCACATCTGGTGTACTTGGCTGTCAAAGATTTGGAGACCTTACTCCCAGTCATTGCACGAGCGAGTGTCGTGTTCAGCAGTGCTAATGCACGAGCAAGTGTCGTGTTCAGCAGTGCTAATGCACGAGCGTGTGTCGTGTTCAGCAGTGCTAATACACCAGCGAGTGTCGTGTTCAGCAGTGCTAATACACCAGCGAGTGTCGTGTTCAGCAGTGCTAATGCACGAGCGAGTGTCGTGTTCAGCAGTGCTAATTCCGACTTCTCACCTCTGGTATGAAATTATCTTGCTTATGGTGAGCACCTGGGTAAGTCGCATGTTCCAGTTCCCATGTGAACAGCCAGAATGGAAGGGATAAAGGGGAGGGGGAAGTAGATGCTGCCTTTATACTGTAAGCTTCAGAGGGAGAGAGAGAGAGAGAATAGAGAGAGCTGGTGAAAGGTCTGGCTGAAAGTAAGATTCAGAGGGAGAGACAGATAACTGTAACTATTGCTGAGTTCAAAAATACTTTAAGTTGTATAATTTCAGACCTGCAAAGTGGCCCATTGCCTTGATTTTTCCAGTAACCTTTCGTATCCCTGAGTATCAATATCATTTGCCCTCAGTCATGTTCCTAAATTTGCATGTCAGACATGACATATATGGGAATAAGATCATTTTGGGTTAAAGTAAACAAACTTTCTGCTGAAAATATAGAATTACACTTTAATGACAATTATTTTACTGTTATTCGAGATTGCAACTAAAGGAAATTAATATTAATACTTAGTGGAGATTTGGGTTTACTGGGAAATAAGGTAAATAGACCCGTGACTGTCTTCATGAGGAAGATGGACAGGAACCTAAAATAAGTACCTGACTAGCCGGGCTGTGGTTCGTGTGTTGGTTTGCGTGCGGCCAACAGTAACAGCCTGGTTGATCAGACCCTGATCCACCGCGAGGCCTGGTCATGGACCAGGCTGCGGGGGCGCTGGCTTCTGGAACACCCTCCAGGTAGACACCAGGTTTGTTTAATTTATGTTAAGAGCTAAACCCATGTGGATCATTTAGCGCAAGACGTGGTGGAGGCTTGATCCTCCGTCTGCTGAGCGCGAGACAGACACGCTTCATACCTGTTCTTACATAAGAACATAAGAAAGAAGGAACACAGCAGCAGGCCTACTGGCCCATGCGAAGCAAGTCCAACTCACACCCACCCACACCCACTCATGTATTTATCTAACCTATTTTTAAAACTACACACTGACATATGAACACCATTCCAACATGTATACATAAACACACTCTGTATACGTGCACATGTACATGTACACACATGGATGCATTCACTCTCAACATATACACGTTATTATATGCGCACAAGTGTACATATACGCACACACATACATATGCACACGTTTATATTCATGTGTATAAATAAGTACAGGTATACATATTTGCTTGCATACATGCACGCACACACAATCATATACAACCTAATCTAACTTTGTTCCTACAGTATTACCAAATAAAGAAATCCATTCTCATGTACTCTTGTGCTCCTTGTAACTCATCTAATGGCCATATAAACTGTTATTGCAACAAAAATTATTGATTCGATTTGTTTAATCTGATTTAATATTTTTTATTAATACAAATAATAAATTATTATGTTGACATATAAAACTGTAAATGATCCAAAATTATAAAACTATTATGTTTCAAAAATGTCATGTTCACATTATGTTCAAATTTCAACTATACTTATATTGTAAACTGTTTACTATAATTCTTACCATTTAGTTTTAAGTTAATTTTTAAGTCTTCCCACAATGCTCTGCATATTAGGGGCTTTTGGCATGTACAACTCTTGTACTCTCATAACCCATTGTAAATCTTTGTATCTTGTCACAATAAACTATTATTATTATGTAAATTAGACACATATGCAACAACAACTTAAGTAGTTAGACTGTTGGGTTTAGTCCTGACTCTTTCTCTTCTACTTAAGCTCTTCCTCTCACCGGCTATTCTTCTTCTGTCCCCACTTCCCCCTCGCCCCTAGTGGGTCCTTACCTGAGAGTCTGAACTAACTAACTAACATATGCAACACTTGGGTATCTTTATTGAGATACCCAAGTGTTGCATATGTGTCTAATTTACCAACTCGTCGGTTCTCTGAACCATTCATCTACATATTATTATTATTATTATTACACACATTCATGAATATGCACAAACATACGTACATATATGCATACATAAACATAAGCACATGCATACATATTTACAAAAGCACATACATCAACTTACCCACAAGTATACATATACACTCATATGCATACATATACGTATATACATGCTTACATAAGCATACAATGAACGCACGTATGAACCCCCCACACATACATACTCAAAAACATGCCTACTCACACACACACACACACAACAAAGAAATCGATTGGGAGAACTTGGAGCCACATGGGCGCCAAGAAACGTGGAGGGCTAAGATGATGGAGGTGGTACTAGAAAACTTCATGTACCAACACGTAAGGGACACTACCAGAGAGAGAGGAGAGGATGAACCAGCGAGACTGGACCTAATATTCACCTTGAGTAGTGCAGATATTGAGGACATCACATATGAAAGGCCCCTTGGGGCCAGTGATCATGTGGTTTTAAGCTTCGAATACACAGTAGAGTTACAAGTGGTGGGGGAAGTAGGAAAGGCTGGACGAATGAAGCCAAACTACAAGAAAGGGGACTACGTGGGCAGGAAGAACTTCCTGAACGGGGTTTAGTGGGACAGAGAACTGGCAGAGAAGTCAGAAAACGAGATGATGGACTATGTGACAACAATATGCAAGGAAGCTGAGGAGAGGTTTGTACCCAAGGGTAACAGGAATAATGAAAAAGCCAGAATGAGCCCGTGGTTCACCCAAAGGTGCAGGGAAGCCAAAACCAAGTGTGCTAGGGAATGGAAGAAGTATAGAAGGCAACGGACCCAGGAGAATAAGGAGAGCAGTCGTAGAGCCAGAAATGAATATGCGAAGGTTAGAAGGGAGGCCCAACGACAATATGAAAATGACATAGCAGCGAAAGCCAAATCTGAGCCAAAGCTGTTGTACAGCCACATCAGGAGGAAAACAACAGACAAGGACCAGGTGATCAGGCTAAGGATCACAATAAACGACCGCGAAGTATGTGAGGAACTCAACATTAGATTCAAAGAAGTGTTCACAGAGGAAACAGAAGGGACTCCAGAAAGACGGAGAGGTGGGGTACACCACCAAGTGCTGGGCATGATACATGCAACCGAGGAAGAAGTGAAGAAGCTACTGAATGAGCTAGATACCTCAAAGGCGATGGGGCCGGACAACATCTCTCCATGGGTCCTGAGAGGGAGCAGAGGCGCTATGTGTACCCCTAACAACAATATTCAACACATCTATCGAAACAGGGAGACTACCTGAGGTATGGAAGACAGCAAATGTAGTCAAAAAAATTTTTAAAAAAGGAGACAGATATGAAGCACTAAACTACAGACCAGTGTCACTGACATGTATAGTATGCAAAGTCATAGAGACGATTATCAGGAGAAGAGTGGTGGAGCACATAGAAGGGAATGAGCTTATCAACGACGGCCAACACGGTTTCAGGGACGGGAAATCCTGTGTCACAAACCTACTGGAGTTCAATGACAGGGTGTCAGCAGTAAGACAAGAGAGAGAGGGGTGGGTAGATTGCATTTTCTTGGACTGTAAGAAGGCGTTTGAAACAGTTCCACACAAGAGATTAGTGCAAAAGCTGGAGGACCAGGCAGGGATAACAGGGAAGGCACTTCAATGGAACAGTGAATAACTGTCAGGAAGACAGCAGCGAGTCATGGTACGTGGCGAGGTGTCAGAGTAGGCGCCGGTGACGAGTGGGGTTCCACAGGGGTCAGTCCTAAGACCGGTGCTGTTTCTGGTATTTGTGAACGACATGACGGAAGGAATAGACTCCGAAGTGTCCCTGTTTGCAGATGATGTGAAGTTGATGAGAAGAATTCAATCAGACGAGGACCAGGCAGAACTACAAAGGGATCTGGACAGGCTGCAAGCCTGGTCCAGCAATTGACTCCTGGAGTTCAACCCCACCAAGTGCAAAGTTATGAAGATTGGGGAAGGACAAAGAAGACCGCAGACGGAGTAGTCTAGGGGGCCAGAAACTACAAACCTCAATCAAGGAAAAAGATCTTGGGGTGAGTATAACACCAATCACATCTCCTGAGGCGCACATCAACCAAATAACTGCTGCAGCATACGGGCGCCTAGCAAACCTAAGAACAGCATTCCGACATCTTAATTAGGAATCGTTCAGGACCCGTACACTGTGTACATTACGCCCATATTAGAGTATGCAGCACCAGTTTGGAACCTACATCTAGCCAAGCACATAAAGAAACTAGAGAAAGTGCAAAGGTTTGCAACAAGACTAGTCTCGGAGCTAAGGGGTATGGCCTACGAGGAGAGGTTAAGGGAAATTGACCTGACGACACTGGAGGACAGGAGAGATAGGGGGGACATGATAACGACGTATAAAATACTGAGAGGAATTGACAAGGTGGACAGAGACAGAATGTTCCAGAGATAGGACACAGCAACAAGGGGACACAGTTGGAAGTTGAAGACTCAGATGAATCACAGGGATGTTAGGAAGTACTTCTTCAGTCACAGAGTGGTCAGGAAGTGGAATAGTTTGGGAAGCGTTGTAGTGGAGGCAGGATCCATTCATAGCTTTAAGAAGAGGTAAGAATAAGCTCATGGCGCAGGGAGAGTGACCCAGTAGAGGCCAGTGAAGAGGCGGGGCCAGGAGCTATGACTCGACCCCTGCAACCACAACTAGGTGAGTACAACTAGGTGAGTACACACACCTACACATATCCACACAAACAAACACACACACAAGCATGAGTCACATACGAGAGGACTGTATTGAACACAGGAGTTATACTGTACACGGAGGCCCCATCAGACGACCGTGGAGCCCGGGACAAGACGAGGAGCACACCAAGAACAAACGAGGGAACTGAAGAAAATGAAAGAACTAAGCTATATGCAGAAGCCCTAACAGACCACAGCAGTGCCCAGGAAGAGCTGAAAAGAAAAAACGACAGACCACTGAGCACAGGGACATCAGATAGGGAAGAGATTGATGGAAGGAACGCTGCAATGGAGGCAACTAAATTGACTCAGGCTGTGCATAGGAAAATGCAGTGGGAGGATGAAAGGGAGAGGTCAGTTTTTGTTTATGGGCTCCAGGAAGCTGAAGGGGAAACTTATGAAGGAAGAAATCAGGGTGAGAAAAAATCGATTGAAAGTATCATGAGAACCACAGGAGAGGATGACATGACCCAGCTGACAAATTTTCTGAGAATAGGGTGGTTTGCAAGAGGAAAAAACGACCGGTCAAAGTGATTTTCAAGGTGGAATCGGCCTCGAAACAGGATCCTTCAGGAGAAAGCACGACTAAGGGACATACCAAAGTACCAGAGGGTGTACCTCGACCGAGAGAGAACACAAGAAGAATGGCAGAAACTGAAAGACAGGGTACAAAGATGCAAGGAGGAAAGAAAGGCAAAGATGGAGATAAGCAGCAGAACCCAGACTTAGGAGAAAGAGCAAATACAACCTCCCTCAGAACCACCAACAGAAGGGCCTCAACCACGACAACCCCAATGCAACCAAACAATCTAACCCAAAACCCACACACCGTACCCACTGCCCCCACCCCCTCATCACAAACTCCACCCCACAGCAACCCCCCCATAGTTCCCCGCCAGGTCTCCCACTCCCCAACCCCAACGTACTCCCCAGACCACAGTTTTAGAAAAGAAGTTGAAGGTTTGGTATACGAATGTGGATGGAATATCAAATAAATGTGAGGAGTGGATGAAAGAATTAAGGAAACGTCCCCAGACATCATAGCACTCACAGGGATGATAACAGACGCAATCTTCTCTCCTAGATATCAGATCCTGAGGAAAGATGGAGGGAGCAGAGGGGAGGACGAGTTGCACTGCTCATCAAAAACCGATGGGGTTTGAGGAAATGAACGGAATGGACGAAATGGGGGAAAGGGACTACATAGTAGGTACAATTCAATCTGGGAGACATAAGGTAGTCATTGCAGTGATGTACAACCCGCCACAGAACTGCAGGAGGCTCAAGAGAAGAATATGAAGAGAGCAACAGAGAAATGGTGGACACACTAGCTGAAGTGACCAGAAGAGCTCACACGGGTAGAGCAAAGCTACGAGTTATGGGTGATTTCAATAACAAGGAGATTGATTGGGAAAACCTGGAACCACATGGGGACCCCGAAACATGGAGAGCCAAGATGATGTATGTAGTACTGGAAAACCTCATGCATCAATATGCTAGGGACACTACCAGAGAAAGAATGGAGGATGAACCAGCATGACTGGACCTCGTATTCACCTTGAGTTCTTCGGACATCGAGGACATCACATATGAAAGGCCTCCCGGAGCTACTGATCACTTGGTTCTGAGCTTTGAATACATAGTAGAGTTACAAGTGGAGAGGGTAACAGGAGTAGGATGGGCAAAGCCAAACTACAAAAGGGAAGACTACACAGGCATGAGGAACTTTCTAAAAGAGGTTCAGTGGGAAAGACAATTGGTAGGAAAATCAACAAACGAAATGTTGGACTACATGACAACAAAATGCAAAGAGGCAGATGAGAGGTTTGTTCCCAAGAGTAACATAAATAATGGGAAGACCAGAACGAGTCCTTAGTTTACCCAATTGTGTAGGGAGGCAAAAGTTAAGTGCACTAGAGAATGGAGAAAGTACAGAAGACAAAGGACCCAGGAAAATAAAGAGATTAGTCGAAAAGGCAGAAACGAGTATGCGCAGATGAGGGAGGCCAAGCGACAGTACGAGAAAGACATTGCATCGAAAGTCAAATCTGACCCAAAGCCATTGTACAGCCACATCAGGAGGAAGACAACAGTCAAGGACCAGGTAATCAGGCAGAGGAAAGAAGGCAGGGAGCTCTCAAGAAACCACCAAGAAGTATGTGAAAAACTCAACATGAGATTTAAGGAAGTATTAACAGTGGAGACAGAAAGGACTCCGGGAAGTCAGGATATGGGGGTACACCAACAAGGAATATACTAACAAGTGCTGGATGAAATACCCACAACCGAGGAGGATTTGAAGAATCTGCTAAGTGAACTTGATACCTCAAAGATTGTGGGACCAAACATCTTTCCGTGGGTCCTTAGAAACGGAGCAGAGACGCTGTGTGTGCCACTAACAAAAATTTTCAGCACATCCATTGAAACTGGGCAACTAAATGAAATATGGAAGATGGCAAATGTAGTCCCCATTTTTAAGAAAGGAGACAGACACGAGACACTAAACTACACACCTGTGTCACTGACAAGTATAGTATGCAAAGTCATTGAGATTATCAGAAGGAGAGTGGTAGAGCACCTATAACGGAACAAGACTATAAACGACAATCAGCACAGATTCAGGAAGAAAAGTCCTGTGTCACAAACCTACTGGGGTTTTATGACAAGGTAACGGAAGTAAAACACGAGAAAGATGAGTGGGTAGATTGCATTTTCTTTAACTGCAAGAAGGACTTCGACACAGTTCCTCACAAGAGATTAGTGCAAAAGCTGGAGGACCAGGTACGCATAACAGGAAGGGCACTGCAGTGCATCAGGGAGCACCTGACAGGGAGACAACAACGAATCATGGTACGTGACGAGGTGTCAGAGTGGGCGCCTGTGACGTGCGGGGTTCCACAGGGGTCAGTCCTAGGACCAGTGCTGTTTTCGGTATATGTGAATGACATGACAGAAGGGATAGACTCAGAAGTGTCCCTGTTTTCAGATGATGTGAAGTTAATGAGGAGAATTAAATCGGATGAGGAACAGGCAGGACTACAAAGAGACCTGGACCGGCTACTAGCCTGGTCCAGCAACTGGCTCCTTGAATTTAACCCCGCCAAATGCAAAGTCATGAAGATCGGGGAAGGGCAAAGAAGACCACAGACAGAGTACAGGTTAGGTGGCCAAAGATTGAAGACCTCACTCAAGGAAAAGGTTCTTGGGGTGAGTATAATACCGAGCACATCTCCTGAGGCGCACATCAACCAGATAACTTCTGCAGCATATGGGCGCCTGGCAAATCTGAAAATAGCGTTCCGATACCTCAGTAAGGAATCGTTGAAGGCTCTGTACACCGTGTACGTCAGGCCCATACTGGAGTATACAGTACCAGTTTGAAACCCACACCTGGTCAAGCACGTCAAGAAATTAGAGAAATTGCAAAGGTTTGCAACAAGGCTAGTTCCAGAGCTAAGGGAAATGTCCTACAAGAAAAGTTAAGGGAAATCGGCCTGACGACACTGGAGGACAAGAGGGTTAGGGAAGATATGATAACGACATACAGAATACTACGAGAAATTGACAAGGTGGACAGAGACAGGATGTTCCTGAGATGGGACACTGAAACAAGGGGTCACAATTGTAAGTTGAAGACTCAGATGAGTCAAAGGGATGTTAGGAAGTATTTTTTTAATCATAGAGTTGTCAGGAAGTGGAATAGTCTGGCAAGTGACGTAGTGGAGGCAGGAACCATACATAATTTTAAGACGAGGTTTGATAAAGTTCATGGAGCAGGGAGAGAGAGGACCCAGTAGCAATTAGTGAAGAGGAGAGGTCAGGAACTATGAATATAGCCCTGCAACAACAAATAGGTGAATACAAGTAGGTGAGTACCCACCCACCCACACACACACACACACACACACACAAAACAGGCCAAGTGTCTATCGACAAGTCCATTTGACAACTAATAACTACAACTACCACTACTACTACTACTACTACTACTACACACACACACACACACACACACACACACACAAACAAACACACACACACACACACACACACACACATTCATTTGCAATAACATACATACGCACACACAAACATATTTATATTTTTCCTGACTAATAATTTTGACTCTCTCCTTCACAACTTTCTTGGATCACTGAAGTAACTTTCTTGGATCACTGAAGTAACTTTCTTGGATCACTGAAGTAACTTTCTTGGATCATTGAAGTAACTTTCTTGGATCACTGAAGTGACCTTCATGGATCACTGAAGTAACCTTCATGGATCACTGAAGTAACCTTCATGGATCACTGAAGTAACCTTCATGGATCACTGAAGTAACCTGCATGGATCAATGAAGTAACCTTCATGGATCACTGAAGTGACCTTCATGGATCACTGAAGTGACCTTCATGGATCACTGAAGTAACCTTCATGGATCACTGAAGTAACCTTCATGGATCACTGAAGTAACCTTCATGGATCACTGAAGAAACCTTCATGGATCACTGAAGTAACCTTCATGGATCACTGAAGTGACCTTCATGGATCACTGAAGTGACCTTCATGGATCACTGAAGTAACCTTCATGGATCACTGAAGTGACCTTCATGGATCACTGAAGTAACCTTCATGGATCACTGAAGAAACCTTCATGGATCACTGAAGTAACCTTCATGGATCACTGAAGTGACCTTCATGGATCACTGAAGTGACCTTCATGGATCACTGAAGTAACCTTCATGGATCACTGAAGTGACCTTCATGGATCACTGAAGTAACCTTCATGGATCACTGAAGAAACCTTCATGGATCACTGAAGTAACCTTCATGGATCACTGAAGTAACCTTCATGGATCAATGAAGTAACCTTCATGGATCACTGAAGAAACCTTCATGGATCACTGAAGTAACCTTCATGGATCACTGAAGTGACCTTCATGGATCACTGAAGTGACCTTCATGGATCACTGAAGTAACCTTCATGGATCACTGAAGTGACCTTCATGGATCACTGAAGTAACCTTCATGGATCACTGAAGTAACCTTCATGGATCACTGAAGTAACCTTCATGGATCACTGAAGTAAGCTTGTATCATTGAATAAACTTGGATCATTAAAGTAAACTTGGATCATTGAAGTAAACTTGGACCATTGAAGTAAACTTGGATCATTGAAGTAAACTTGGATCACTGAATTAAACTTGGATCACTGAATTAAACTTGGATCACTGAAGTAACCTTGTCGCATCCTTAAGCAGAGGGTCGCATCCTTGAAGCAGAGGGTCACATCCTTGAAGCAGAGGGTCGCATCCTTGAAGCAGAGGGTAGCATCCTTGAAGCAGAGGGTCGCATCCTTGAAGCAGAGGGTCGCATCCTTGAAGCAGAGGGTCGCATCCTTGAAGCAGAGGGTCACATCCTTGAAGCAGAGGGTCGCATCCTTGAAGCAGAGGGTAGCATCCTTGAAGCAGAGGGTCGCATCCTTGAAGCAGAGGGTCGCATCCTTGAAGCAGAGGGTCGCATCCTTGAAGCAGAGGGTCGCATCCTTGAAGCAGAGGGTCACATCCTTGAAGCAGAGGGTCGCATCCTTGAAGCAGAGGGTCGCATCCTTGAAGCAGAGGGTCGCATCCTTAAGCGAAGCAGAGAGGGTCGCATCCTTGAAGCAGAGGGTCACATCCTTGAAGCAGAGGGTCGCATCCTTGAAGCAGAGGGCGCATCCTTGAAGCAGAGGGTCCCATCCTTGAAGCAGAGGGTCGCATCCTTGAAGCAGAGGGTCACATCCTTGAAGCAGAGGGTCGCATCCTTGAAGCAGAGGGTCACATCCTTGAAGCAGAGGGTCGCATCCTTGAAGCAGAGGGTCGCATCCTTGAAGCAGAGGGTCGCATCCTTGAAGCAGAGGGTAGCATCCTTGAAGCAGAGTCAGGTCACATCCTTGAAGCAGAGGGTCGCATCCTTGAAGCAGAGGGTCACATCCCTTTGAAGCAGAGGGTAGCATCCTTGAAGCAGAGGTCACATCCTTGAAGCAGAGGGTCGCATCCTTGAAGCAGAGGGTCACATCCTTGAAGCAGAGGGTCACATCCTTGAAGCAGAGGGTCGCATCCTTGAAGCAGAGGGTCACATCCTTGAAGCAGAGGGTCACATCCTTGAAGCAGAGGGTCACATCCTTGAAGCAGAGGGTCGCATCCTTGAAGCAGAGGGTCACATCCTTGAAGCAGAGGGTCGCATCCTTGAAGCAGAGGGTAGCATCCTTGAAGCAGAGGGTCACATCCTTGAAGCAGAGGGTCGCATCCTTGAAGCAGAGGGTCGCATCCTTGAAGCAGAGGGTCACATCCTTGAAGCAGAGGGTCGCATCCTTGAAGCAGAGGGTAGCATCCTTGAAGCAGAGGGTCACATCCTTGAAGCAGAGGGTCGCATCCTTGAAGCAGAGGGTAGCATCCTTGAAGCAGAGGGTCACATCCTTGAAGCAGAGGGTCACATCCTTGAAGCAGAGGGTCGCATCCTTGAAGCAGAGGGTCACATCCTTGAAGCAGAGGGTAGCATCCTTAAAGCAGAGAGTCACATCCTTGAAGCAGAGGGTGCATCCTTGAAGCAGAGGGTCACATCCTTGAAGCAGAGGGTCACATCCTTAAGCAGAGGGTCGCATCCTTGAAGCAGAAGGTCGCATCCTTGAAGCAGAGGGTCGCATCCTTGAAGCAGAGGGTCACATCCTTGAAGCAGAGGGTCGCATCCTTGAAGCAGAGGGTCACATCCTTGAAGCAGAGGGTCGCATCCTTGAAGCAGAGGGTCGCATCCTTGAAGCAGAGGGTCACATCCTTGAAGCAGAGGGTCGCATCCTTGAAGCAGAGGGTCGCATCCTTGAAGCAGAGGGTCACATCCTTGAAGCAGAGGGTCACATCCTTGAAGCAGAGGGTAGCATCCTTGAAGCAGAGGGTCACATCCTTGAAGCAGAGGGTCACATCCTTGAAGCAGAGGGTAGCATCCTTGAAGCAGAGGGTCACATCCTTGAAGCAGAGGGTCACATCCTTGAAGCAGAGGGTAGCATCCTTGAAGCAGAGGGTAGCATCCTTGAAACAGAGGGTAGCATCCTTGAAGCAGAGGGTCACATCCTTGAAGCAGAGGGTCACATCCTTGAAGCAGAGGGTCGCATCCTTGAAGCAGAGGGTCCATCCTTGAAGCAGAGGGTCACATCCTTGAAGCAGAGGGTCGCATCCTTGAAGCAGAGGGTCGCATCCTTGAAGCAGAGGGTCGCATCCTTGAAGCAGAGGGTCGCATCTTGAAGCAGAGGGTCGCATCCTTGAAGCAGAGGGTCGCATCCTTGAAGCAGAGGTCGCATCCTTGAAGCAGAGGTCCATCCTTGAAGCAGAGGGTCGCATCCTGAAGCAGAGGGTCGCATCCTTGAAGCAGAGGGGCATCCTTGAAGCAGAGGGTCGCATCCTTGAAGCAGAGGGTCGCATCCTGAAGCAGAGGGTCGCATCCTTGAAGCAGAGGGTCGCATCCTTGAAGCAGAGGGTCCATCCTTGAAGCAGAGGGTCGCATCCTTGAAGCAGAGGGTCCATCCTTGAAGCAGAGGTCCATCCTTGAAGCAGAGGGTGCATCCTTGAAGCAGAGGGTCGCATCCTTGAAGCAGAGGGTCGCATCCTTGAAGCAGAGGGTCGCATCCTTGAAGCAGAGGTCCATCCTTGAAGCAGAGGGTGCATCCTTGAAGCAGAGGGTCGCATCCTTGAAGCAGAGGGTCGCATCCTTGAAGCAGAGGTCATCCTGAAGCAGGGTCGCATCCTTGAAGCAGAGGGTCGCATCTTGAAGCAGAGGGTCGCATCCTTGAAGCAGAGGGTCCATCCTTGAAGCAGAGGGTCACATCCTTGAAGCGAGGGGCATCCTTGAAGCAGAGGGTCCATCCTTGAAGCAGAGGGTCCATCCCTTAGCAGAGGGTACATCCTTGAAGCAGAGGGTGCATCCTTGAACAGAGGGTAGCATCCTGAAGCAGAGGGTCCATCCTTGAAGCAGAGGGTCCATCCTTGAAGCAAGGGTAGCATCCTTGAAGCAGAGGGTCCATCCTTGAAGCAGAGGGTCCATCCTTGAAGCAGAGGTGCATCCTTGAAGCAGAGGGTAGCATCCTGAAGCAGAGGGTCATCTTGAAGCGAGGTCATCCTTAGCAGAGGGTCATCCTGAACAGAGGGTCGCATCCTTAAGCAGAGGGTCACATCTAGCAGAGGTCCATCCTGAAGCAGGGTGCATCCTTGAAGCAGAGGGTCAATCCTGAAGCGGGTTCCTTGAAGCGAGGTCCATCGAAGCAGAGGGTCGCATCCTTGAAGCAGAGGGTCACATCCTTAGCAGAGGTCGCATCCTGAAGCAGAGGGTCCATCTGAAGCAGAGGGTCCATCCTTGAAGCAGAGGGTGCATCTTGAAGCAGAGGTCGCTCCTAAGCAGAGGTCGCATCCTTGAAGCAGAGGTCCATCTTGAAGCAGAGGGTCGCATCCTTGAAGCAGAGGGTCGCATCCTTGAAGCAGAGGGTCGCATCCTTGAAGCAGAGGGTCGCATCCTTGAAGCAGAGGGTGCATCCTTGAAGCAGAGGGTCGCACCTTGAAGCAGAGGGTCGCATCTTGAAGCGAGGGTCGCATCCTTGAAGCAGAGGGTCGCATCCTTGAAGCAGAGGGTCGCATCCTTAGCAGAGGTCCATCCTTAAGAGGGTAGCATCCTTGAAGCAGAGGGTCGCATCCTTGAAGCAGAGGGTCGCATCCTTGAAGCAGAGGGTCGCATCCTTGAAGCAGAGGGTCGCATCCTTGAAGCAGAGGGTAGCATCCTTGAAGCAGAGGGTCGCATCCTTGAAGCAGAGGGTCGCATCTTGAAGCAGAGGGTCCATCCTTGAAGCAGAGGGTCGCATCTTGAAGCAGAGGGTCGCATACTTGAAGCAGAGGGTCGCATCCTTGAAGCAGAGGGTCACATCCTTGAAGCAGAGGGTCGCATCCCTTGAAGCAGAGGGTCGCATCCTTGAAGCAGAGGGTCGCATCCTTGAAGCAGAGGGTCGCATACTTGAAGCAGAGGGTCGCATCCTTGAAGCAGAGGGTCACATCCTTGAAGCAGAGGGTCGCATACTTGAAGCAGAGGGTCGCATCCTTGAAGCAGAGGGTCACATCCTTGAAGCAGAGGGTCGCATACTTGAAGCAGAGGGTCGCATCCTTGAAGCAGAGGGTCACATCCTTGAAGCAGAGGGTCGCATACTTGAAGCAGAGGGTCGCATACTTGAAGCAGAGGGTAGCATCCTTGAAGCAGAGGGTCGCATACTTGAAGCAGAGGGTCGCATACTTGAAGCAGAGGGTAGCATCCTTGAAGCAGAGGGTCGCATCCTTGAAGCAAAGGGTCGCATACTTGAAGCAGAGGGTCGCATCCTTGAAGCAGAGGGTCGCATCCTTGAAGCAGAGGGTCGCGGGGTTTATGGGATACGGGGATATCTTTCTTGCACCGAGAAACGACCAAAATAAGTCAAAGGAAAACGCTGCTGCTGCTGCTGCTTGTGCTGTTGCAGTGGCTGTTGCTGAAGCGTCAGCAGCAGCTTCTGTTGTTCCTGCGGCTCTGCTGCTGCTGCTGCTGCTTGTGCTATTGCAGTGGCTGTTGCTGAAGCGTCAGCAGCAGCTTCTGTTGTTCCTGCGGCTCTGCTGCTGCTGCTGCTGAAGCTACTGCTTTTGCTGTTGTTGCTGCTATAGCGGTTACTGCAGTTGCTGCAGCGGTTGTGCTGTTCCTCAGTGATTCTGGCTGTTGTTGCAACAGCTGCAGGTAATGCAAGACTTCCAATAACCAACACCACAACGCCAACAAAATCCATCAACATAATTAGATCAAGAACAATAAGAACAACAAAAGCAGTAGCAACTGCTAAATTTTCTTAAAAAAACATTAATATGGAAATATATATAAATCTCTCAATATATACATATATATTTTCTGACGATTGAGTCGGAATAAATCAGCTTTTAAATTAATTAATCTATATGCATAATGACGACCAGCATTATTAGTTACTGGTTGATGAAGCATTTATTGATCTAGAGGCCTCGTGGGCACGAATTACTCAGCAATATATATATGTACATATACATATATAATATACATATATATATATATATTTATATATTTATACATATATATATATATATATATATATATATATATATATATATATATATATATATTTATATATATATATATATATATATATATATATATATATATATATATATATATATATATATATATATATATATATATATATATATATATATCAATAACAAGGCACTAGCCAAGGAGCCGAACCCATGCTGCTTTGGCTGTCTCATTGGTTCGGCTCCTTGGCTAGTGCCTCTCGTCCTTCTCCTTACTTCTACTCTTACTCCTCCCCTCCTCCTCCACCCTCCTCATTTCTCATACTCCTTTTTTCCATATTCTCCACTTCTTCGTCCTGGGTCAGGAAGCAGTAATTAGCGCCGAAGAAAATAGATAATTAAGGCTAATGATGCAACAGGAAGGAGTTATATATGTGGTGGTAGGGTTTTCAGTTGTCTGACACCCTCACCTTTGTCTGACACCCTCACTCTTGTCTGACACCCTCACTCTTGTCTGACACCCTCACTCTTGTCTGACACCCTCACTCTTGTCTGACACCCTCACTCTTGTCTTACACCCTCACTCTTGTCTGACACCCTCACTCTTGCGTTACACCCTCACTCTTGTCTGACACCCTCACCCTTGTCTGACACCTCACTCTTGTCTGACACACTCACTCTTGTCTGACACACTCACTCTTGTCTGACACTCTCAACCTTGACTGACACCCTCACTCTTGTCTGACCACTCACCCCTGTCTCACCACTCACCCTTATCTGACACACTCATTCTTGTCTGACACACTCACTCTTGTCTGACACACTCACCCTTGTCTGACACACCCTTGTCTGACACACTCACCCTTGTCTGACACACTCACCCTTGACTGACACACTCACCCTTGTCTGACACACCCTTGTCTGACACACTCACCCTTGTCTGACACACTCACCCTTGACTGACACACTCACCCTTGCCTGACACTCATCCTTGACTGACACCCTCACTCTTGTCTGACACACTCACCCTTGTCTGACACTCATCTTCACTTTCTTGATGAAAATTAGAAATATTTGAATCAGTCATTATAAATATATCAATTATCCCGGCTTTCTAATATAGAAAATGTTCTGGCTGCCTCAGCCAGGAGGATGAAACAGGTGGTGACCATCCTTGAGCTGACTGTGTGCCTGGGGCTGACTGGTGTGCCTGGGGCTGACTGGTGTGCCTGGGGCTGACTGGTGTGCCTGGGGCTGACTGGTGTGCCTGGGGCTGACTGGTGTGCCTGGGGCTGACTGGTGTGCCTGGGGCTGACTGGTGTGTCTTTGGCTGACTGTGTGCCTGGGGCTGGGAAGAAACATGGCTTGTAACCAGGTTATCTAGCATTTTGAGGCATCTGTAACCGAGTGGCTTAAGGCTTCAAGGTAGGCACTAAGCCACACTCGTGGAAAGCGATAATCGTGGGTTTATCGCTGTCCACAATACAAATTCAAGGACATAATTGGAAGATAGTAGAATGAATGATGATGTAAAGAGAGTAGTAAGGGAGAAAAAGTTAGCATATGAGAGGTTTTACAAAGTAGAAGTGATGCAAGGAGGGAAGAGTATATGGAGAGAAAAAGAGAGGTTAAAAGAGTGGTGAAGCAATGTAAAAGAGAGCAGATGAGAGAGTGGGTGAGATGTTATCAGCAAATTTTGTTGAAATTAAGAAAAGTTTTGGAATGAGATTAATAAGTTGAGGAAGCCTAGAGAACAAATGGATTTGACAGTTAAAAATAGGAGAGGAGAGTTATTAAATGGAGAGTTAGAGGTATCGGGAAGATGGAGAGAATATTTTGAGGATTTGTTAAATGTTGATGAAGACAGGGAAGCTGTGATTTCGTGTGTAGGGCAAGGAGGAATAACATCTTGTAGGAGTGTGGAAGAGCCAGTTGTGGTGTAGGGGAAGTTCGTGAGGCAGTGGGTAGAATGAAAGGGGGTAAGGCAGCTGGGATTGATGGGATAAAGATAGAAATGTTAAAAGCAGGTGGGGATATAATTTTGGAGTGGTTGGTGCTATTATTTAATAAATGTATGGAAGAGGGTAAGGTACCTAGGGATTGGCAGAGAGCGTGTATTGTTCCTTTGTATAAAGGCAAAGGGACAAAGAGAGTGCAAAAATTATAGGGGAATAAGTCTGTTGAGTGTACCTGGTAAAGTGTATGGTAGAGTTATTATTGAAAGAATTAAGAGTAAAACAGAAAGCAGGATAGCAGATGAACACGGGGGCTTTAGGAAAGGTAGGGGGTGTGTAGACCAAGTGTTTACAGTGAAACATATAGGTGAACAGTATTTGGATAAGGGTAAAGATGTTTTTGTGGCATTTATGGATTTGGAAAAGGCGTATTATAGGGTAGATAGGGGGGCAATGTGGCAGATGTTGCAGGTGTATGGAATAGGAGGTAGGTTACTGAAAGCAGTGAAGAGTTTTTATGAGGATAGTGAGGCTCAGGTTAGAGTGTGTAGGAGGGAAGGGGACTATTTCCCAGTAAAAGTGGGCCTTAGACAAGGATGTGTGATGTCACCGTGGTTGTTCAATATATTTATAGATGGGGTTGTAAGAGAAGTGAATGCGAGGGTCTTGGCAAGAGGTGTTGGGCTAAAAGATAAAGAAGCAAATACAAAGTGGGAGTTGTCACAGTTGCTTTTTGCTGATGACACTGTGCTTTGGGAGATTCTGAAGAGAAGCTGCAGAGGTTGGTGGATGAATTTGGTAGGGTGTGTAAAAGAAGAAAATTGAAAGTGAATATAGGAAAGAGTAAGGTGATGAGGATAACAAAAAGAATAGGTGACGAAAGATTGGATATCAGATTGGAGGGAGAGAGTATGGAGGAGGTGAATGTATTCAGATATTTGGGAGTGGACATGTCGGCGGATGGGTCTATGAAGGATGAGGTGAATCATAGAATTGATGAGGGGAAAAGGGTGAGTGGAGCACTGGAGTCTGTGGAGACAAAGAACCTTGTCCATGGAAGTAAAGAGGGAATGTATGAGAGTATAGTTATACCAACGCTCTTATATGGGTGTGAAGCATGGGTGATGAATGTTGCAACGAGGAGAAGGCTGGAGGCAGTGGAGATGTCATGTCTGAGGTCAATGTGTGGTGTGAATATAATGCAGAGAATTCGGAGTTTGGAAATTAGGAGGAGGTGCGGGATTACCAAAACGATTGTCCAGAGAGCTGAGGAGGGGTTGTTGAGGTGGTTTGGACATGTAGAGAGAATGGAACGAGACAGAGTGACTTCGAGAGTGTATAAATCTGTAGTGGAGGGAAGGCGGGTAGGGGTCGGCCTAGGAAAGGTTGGAGGAGGGTAAAGGAAGTTTTGTGTGCGAGGGCTTAGACTTCCAGCAAGCATGTGTGAGCGTATTTGATAGGAGTGAATGGAGGCATATGGTTTTAATACTTGACGTGCTGTTGGAGTGTGAGCAAAGTAACATTTATGAAGGGATTCAGGGAAACCGGCAGGCCGGACTTGAGTTCTGGAGATGGGAAGTACAGTGCCTGCACTCTGAAGGAGGGGTGTTAATGTTGCAATTTTATAACTGTAGTGTAAAGCACCCTTCTGGCAAGACAGTGATGGAGTGAATGATGATGAAAGTTTTTCTTTTTCGGGCCACCCTGCCTTGGTGGGAATCGGCCGATGTGTTAATAAAAAAAAAAAAAAAGTAGAACTATGTACAAAAGATAAGGGAATCGGGGATTTCAGTGTTTCTTCGTATGGATGATTTCTTATGCAATGGATTTATTTGCTATTCTTCTCTGAATGTTTTGTAACGCAGGTTTATTTATTTATTGTATTATTTATTCCTGGTGTTAAGGTATTGGTGTGTAAATTATACCCACCTGAATAACGCAGGAGACATGGCACTATATTCACAATAAAAAAATATGGAGATTATTTTGGGGTAATGCCCATCTTGATTTTCAAATTGACCTCTGACATTGACCAATTACTTTTACCCCAACCATAACGAAGGTATTTATTTTGAAGTATTACTTTGACTTTTATCTTTGACTCTCCTTCAACGTAATTATTTATTTAGGAACGAGCTAAATATAACCTTCTGCAAGATGTTGCCTGACTCCTACGGGTTAAGCGCTTCTCCTTAAATCATATAGTAGTTGAACTACGGCTCTCTGTTTTCGCTTTTCAAAAATATGCAAATTATATGATAATCAAACTCTGTGTTGATGTAGTGTTAGTGATGAGGGCATCAGTGTAGTGGCAGGTGGGTATCAGTGTAGTGGCAGGAGGGCATCAGTGTAGTGGCAGGTGGGTATCAGTGTAGTGGCAGGTGGGCATCAGTGTAGTGGCAGGTGGGCATCAGTGTAATGGCAGGTGGGCATCAGTGTAGTGGCAGGTGGGAGCTCCTCTGTGTGATCTACACTCAGTGGCCACTATATTAGGTACACCCTTCTATAATGAATTACGTTTCTCTTTGTCACCAGAACAGCTTGCATTGCTCGTGGCATAGATTCAACAAGGTGCTGGAAACATTCCTTACACAATCTGATCCATGATGGTATCACGCAGTTGTTGCAGATTCGTCGGCTGCATATTCATGTTGCTAATCTCCCGTTACACCACATGCTAAATGAAGGTTTACGCCAAATTCCGACCCTACCATTTGTATGTTGCAGAAGAAATCTCAATTCTTCAAGCCAGGCGACATTTTTCCAGTCTTCAGATGTCCAGATTTAGAGTCTGTGGCCATTGTAGCGCCTCAGGTTCCTGTTGTTAGCTGACAGAAGTGAAACCCGGCGTGGTCTTCTGTTGCTGTCGCTCATTCAGTTCAACATTCAGAGATGCTCTTCTGTATACCACTGTGGTAACACGTGGTTATGTGAGTTAATGTCACCTTGTTAGCTTGTTAATGAGAGTGGTCATTCTCCTATGACCACTCTCATTAACAAGGCTTTTTCACCCACAAAACTGCCGTTCGCTGGATGTTCTATGTTTATCACACCATTCTCTATCAACCATAGACCGTTGTGAGTGAAAATCCCAGAAGATCAGCAGTTTGAGATGCTGAGACCACCCCGTCTGGAGCCAACAAACTCTCCGTTGTCAAAGTCACTTAGATCACATTTCTTCCCCATTCTGATTTTCAGTCTAAACAGCAACTGAACGTCTTGACTATACCTGCGTGCTTTTAGACACTGTGGTGCTGCCACGTGATTAGGTGCTTAGATATTAGCATTAACGAACAGGAGTACCTATTAATGTAACCACTGAGTACTGACGTAGTGTTAATGTCGAGTACATCAGTGCTAGAGTAACAGGTGGGAGGTATTGCAGTCATACATCCACCCGTTACTAGGACAGTTCTATACTACCATTAATCTCCTTGTTATGGCTCCACAATCACTGTGAGTCACTGTTATTGGAATCATAAAGTGACCACAATGGAATTTAATAGCTTCTGTGTTGCCGGGGTTTAATAGTTTTTCAGAAAAAGGAATAATTTAATGACAGCTGTCCTTGTCTATTTTGTAAGATAAATTTATATATAGAATTTATTTTAAAAGATGTTATATTAACGGAGAATTACACTAACTGGAGTGGATTTTATTAGAACCATTTAGTAAGAGAATTCCATTTAATGTAATTAAAGTTTCTTGATGCCATAATAAGTTTACTTTTTGTTCATTTTGTTCTTTTGTTTGTTCGCATGGCGCTTCTTTTTGTTTTGTTATAATTTTGCCTTTTTTTATGCGCTGTCTTCTGTTTCTTGTGATCTTGTTCTTGGTTTGTTTGTTTCTTGTGATCTTGTTCTTGCTTTGTTTGTATCTTGTGATCTTGTTCGTGCTTTGTTTGTTTCTTGTGATCTTGTTATATCTTTGTTTGTTTCTAGTGATCTTCTTCTTGTTTTGTTTGTTTCTTGTGATCTTGTTCTATCTTTGTTTGTTTCTTGTGATCTTGTTCTTGCTTTGTTTGTTTCTTGTGATCTTGTTCGTGCTTTGTTTGTTTCTTGTGATCTTGTTCTTGCTTTGTTTGTTTCTTGTGATCTTGTTCTTGCTTTGTTAGTTTCTTGTGATGTTGTCCTTGCTTTGTTTGTTTCTTGTGATCTTGTTCTTACTTTGTTTGTTTCTTGTGATCTTGTTCTTACTTTGTTTGTTTCTTGTGATCTTGTTCTTGCTTTGTTTGTTTCTTATGATCTTGTTCTTCCTGTCTTGATTTTCTAAGACGATTATCCCAGTTTTTGTTGATTATAAGACGATAAATTTATCGTCTTATAATCACTCATCTCTCTTGTTTCCAGATTTTCTTCTGGTGACCAGACTTTCTTCTTGTGGCCAGACTTTTTTCTTGTGACCAGACTTTTTCTTGTGACCAGACTTTCTGTGGCCAGACTCTCTTCTTGTGGCCAGACTTTCTTCTTGTGGCCAGACTTTCTTCTTGTGACCAGACTTTTTTCTTTTGACCAGACTTTCTTCTTGTGGCCAGACTCTCTTCTTGTGGCCAGACTTTCTTCTTGTGGCCAGACTTTCTTCTTGTGGCCAGACTTTCTTCTTGTGGCCAGACTTTCTTCTTGTGGCCAGACTTTCTTCTTGTGGCCAGACTTTCTTCTTGTGGCCAGACTTACTTGTTGTCTCTCTCACCTTGGTAATATTTATGATTTCTCACTCAGGTAACATTTGTGATCTCAATTTCATTCCAGTAATATTTAGGATCTCTTGGCAATAATGTTTAGGATTTTACCCTTTATAGAATAATAACGTAATAATAAGATAATAAAAGGACCCCAATGGAAATAAGTCTGTCTTTTTTTTATTATTATCCAAGGTTCTCTACACATGCTGCTGTTACGCCCTTCGGAGGTAGCCCCTCCCCCGGTGACGTATTATGTGTGTTTTACTGGCTTTTTCTCTTAATATTATATTATCTCTATCTTCATTATTAGCTAAAATGAAGGTACTGTACTTTATAATATTATCTGGTCCTAATTTATTTAGCTGTGTGATTACATAGGATGTTTCAGTGAGCTACACTACTGGTACAGCTGTTAAGTACCCGATTGACGTTTAGTCACCGACCCCTCTCAATCCCAGGTGACGTCTGTCTCGACCAGCTGGTATAGTGCAGATTACCCTCACCTTTGGTGAGAGAAGCATCTCGCTTATTGGAGTTAGCCTTCTGGCCCCACTTGAGGTTCCCTAGGGACCCTCCAGCACCTTCGATGGTATCAAGCAGAAGCCTCTCGGAGGGAGTATGCATTGCTGTATTTGAGACACTTGTTATTGTCTCTTAACTCTACACGGAGTGTGTTTAAGTGGCATTAGTTCAAAGAGGACTGTGAGAAAGTTCTTGGAGACAGACTTGCCCAAGAACTCCTTTAAGTGTAGAACGTACTTAATCCCACTTAGTGTGTTATGAAAGCTGTTACGAAACTTAGGAGAGTAGTGAAGACTCTACGTCGTGGATACGCTACGTCGTGGATACGCTACGTCGTGGATACGCTACGTCGTGGATACGCTCCGTCGTGGATACGCTACGTCGTGGATACGCTACGTAGTGAAGATTCTACGTCGTGGATACGCTACGTCGTGGATACGCTACGTCGTGGATACGCTACGTAGTGAAGACTCTACGTCGTGGATACGCTACGTCCTGGATACGCTACGTCGTACGACTGAATTATTGAAGTGTTATGTCTTCCGACTCTTTGGGATTGAGTCAAGCAAAGAGTTGTAATATATAAATTAAGAGTCTTGTGATTCTAGAGCCATTCAGTGTTATAATAGACAGAATATGGTGTACAATCTTATTAAGTGAACTCTGTTTTACGGTGCAACTTTTTAAATAAATAATATAAAACGCTTCTGTGGTTTATTAAGAAAGTTAATAAGAACCAGAAAGAAGCATCGTGAATTATTTCCTATTGAATCCTTGAATGATTTCGTTTAGAACAGGATATTCAGTTCTGTTCTCTTGTTGCTAGTAAGGGCGAAACAGGCTTAAGACGTGTCTTAAGACGTGTCCTGGTCGCAACAGCTGCTATGTATGATAATCTTTCGGATATCAACCCAGAAATATTTAGGTTCTCTTCAGTCATATTGTGGTTTAGCGTTTCTATTTGATTATAATTATAATCTTCAGTCATATTTATCATCTCAACATTAACAATGTTTAGGATCCCACCCCAGTAATATTTAGTATCTCACATAAGTAATGTTTAGAATAAACAGTAATGTTTGGTATTTCACCTCAGTAATGTTTAGGAACTCTCCCTAATAATCTTTAGGAAATCTCCCCAGTAATGTTTGGTATTTCACCCAAGTAATGTTTGGTATTTCACCCAAGTAATGTTTGGTATTTCACCCCAGTAATGTTTAGAATATATCCCCGGTAGTGCTTAGCATCTCACTCCAGTAATGTTTAGGGTATCTCTCCTGTAATGTTTGATATTTCACCCCAGTAATGTTCAGAACATCTCCCCCTATATAGTATAAATGACACACGGCAATGCTTAGAATCTGTCTCACTACAGTAATATTTGGGATCAAACACCCAGTAATGCTCAGGATCAAACACTCCAGTAATGCTGCTGCGTAAGACTCTGACAAACGCAAATTTTCCCTAGCACTGAGTTCTCTCGATTCGCGTCAGTGTGTGAAAATGCCAACTTAAATTAGCCAGTAAAGTTTCCCAACTTTACTGTTTGACTTGAGTCTGGATTCACCGCTTCGCGTTAAGCTGTCTAATTCTAATTCCTGGGATTGGCCATTTAGGACTCTAACGCCAAGTTTTCAAATTCTAATTCCTGAAATTGATCGTCTTGGCTCTTAAGTTCTAATCTGTCTAATTCGTGTTATTCGTTTTGACTCGTTAAGGTATCTAATTAAAACTTCTGGGGCTACTTATTTCACGCTGTCTAATTCCGAATCCTAGTAATCATATCGCTTTAAGTTGTGCAATTATATTTCCTAGTTTTGAGAGTTTGAAACCGATTAGAAGACGTGTTCTCCAGTTAGTGCATGGAAGTCGGTAATTCGCACTTTCTCTTTTTTATTTTTTTATATAAATGGTAAAGTTGAACCTATCTGCACAGTTTGAAACTACAATGAACCTTCTTTTGGGTTTGATGCCACATTGTTTAAAGTTTGAGGTTTTAAAAAAAAAAAAAAAAACTGGCCACACTGCGTACGTATTCCCTAAGGGGTCACCTTAAGTGGTCGCTGGATTATTTTTATCCCTTCAACTGTTCGTTTTAATTTCGCTCATAAATATACTAGGCTTCATCCGATTGGCTTAAAAAATTTCATTGCTGGTGTACCGTAGCCAGGGTAGATTCTTGGTATGTGCAGACGCCCAGTGATAGTTGTTGAGTCCAGTCCCAGCGTCCTGGAATGACTCCAGTAACTAACAGTCCCAGCGTCCTGGAATGACTCCAGTAACTAACAAAGTCCTCGCTGGAGTAGCTACCAATGTTCAAGAAAGGTGTAAGACAAGTGTGGGAACACATTGACTGCGGCGGAGGGAGTAAGGCAAGTGTGGGAACACATTGACTGATTCGGAGGGAGTAAGACAAGTGTGGGAACACATTTACTGCGGCGGAGGGAGTAAGACAAGTGTGGGAACACAATGACTGCGGCGGAGGGAGTAAGACAAGTGTGGGAACACATTGACGGCAGCGGAGGGAGTAAGACAAGTGTGGGAACACATTGACTGCGGCGGAGGGAGTAAGACAAGTGTGGGAACACATTGACGGCAGCGGAGGGAGCAAGGCAAGTGTGGGAACACATTGACTGCTGCGGAGGGAGTAAGACAAGTGTGGGAACACATTGACTGCGGCGGAGGGAGTAAGGCAAGTGTGGGAACACATTGACTGCGGCGGAGGGAGTAAGACAAGTGTGGGAACACATTTACTGCGGCGGAGGGAGTAAGACAAGTGTGGGAACACAATGACTGCGGCGGAGGGAGTAAGACAAGTGTGGGAACACATTGACGGCAGCGGAGGGAGCAAGGCAAGTGTGGGAACACATTGACTGCTGCGGAGGGAGTAAGACAAGTGTGGGAACACATTGACTGCGGCGGAGGGAGTAAGGCAAGTGTGGGAACACATTGACTGCGGCGGAGGGAGTAAGACAAGTGTGGGAACACAATGACTGCGGCGGAGGGAGTAAGACAAGTGTGGGAACACAATGACTGCGGCGGAGGGAGCAAGACAAGTGTGGGAACACATTGACTGCGGCGGAGGGAGTAAGACAAGTGTGGGAACACAATGACTGCGGCGGAGGGAGTAAGACAAGTGTGGGAACACATTGACTGCGGCGGAGGGAGTAAGACAAGTGTGGGAACACAATGACTGCGGCGGAGGGAGCAAGACAAGTGTGGGAACACATTGACTGCGGCGGAGGGAGTAAGGCAAGTGTGGAAACACATTGACTGCGGCGGAGGGAGTAAGACAAGTGTGGGAACACATTGACTGCGGCGGAGGGTGTAAGAAAAGTGTGGGAACACATTGACTGCGGCGGAGGGAGTAAGACAAGTGTGGGAACACATTGACTGAGGCGGAGGGAGTAAGACAAGTGTGGGAACACATTGACTGCGGCGGAGGGAGTAAGACAAGTGTGGGAACACATTGACTGAGGCGGAGGGAGTAAGACAAGTGTGGGAACACATTGACGGCGGCGGAGGGAGTAAGACAAGTGTGGGAACACATTGACTGCGGCGGAGGGAGTAAGACAAGTGTGGGAACACATTGACTGCGGCGGAGGGAGTAAGACAAGTGTGGGAATACATTGACGGCGGCGGAGGGAGTAAGACAAGTGTGGGAACACATTGACGGCGGCGGAGGGAGTAAGACAAGTGTGGGAACACATTGACTGCGGCGGAGGGAGTAAGACAAGTGTGGGAATACATTGACGGCGGCGGAGGGAGTAAGACAAGTGTGGGAACACATTGACTGCGGCGGAGGGAGTAAGACAAGTGTGGGAACACATTGACTGCGGCGGAGGGAGTAAGACAAGTGTGGGAACACATTGCATATTTTACGTGTAAAATATTGTGATATTTTTATTTACGTTAAATCATCAGGGTAAATGTATTTTAGTCTGTCTTCTGGACAACTTCAATAGTTATTAGCTGATCTTATTGGATACTAGAATAGTATCCAATGAGATTCATGAGAGTGCAGTCAAATTTGTCAATACAGTAAAATAGTTAAAATACAACAATTTGGAATTGTTTAATGCTATGCCATAACTGAAGAATGACTCATCAGATCGGCTTCACATTTTCATTACCGTTGTGGTTTCCTGAATGCAGAGTCCACGCTCTTCATGGCTGCCAAAAGTCCCAGTTTTATTAAACAAATAATTTGTGTTTAGCTTCACAATGTTGACAAAGATGCTACACCCAGAAGTTTAGGCTGTGGAGGCGGGAATTTCAAATATTCCCGTAATTAAAAAAAAAAAATGAATGGTTGGAATCAGATCACTTTCTTGAGAAAGACATTTCTGATCGTCTTCAAACTTTTATTACTATGGTCTCTTGAGTTTCTTGAAATATAATGAGAATTAACCCTTCCCCCTCCCCAAAAATATAATTTTATAGACAATGTGAACACTAATATTGAGTAATTTTGATGATAATTCTACGGAAATTATCCGCCAGTATCACCGAGTGATAAGATAAGATAAGATAAGATTTCTTTGGATTTTTAACCCCGGAGGGTTAGCCACCCAGGATAACCCAAGAAAGTCAGTGCGTCATCGAGGACTGTCTGTCTTATTTCCATTGAGGTCCTTAATCTTGTCCCCCAGGATGCGACCCACACCAGTCGACTAACAACCCAGGTACCTATTTGCTGCTAGGTGAACATGACAACAGGTGTAAGGAAACACGTCGAAATGTTTCCACCCGCCGGGAATCGAACCCGGGCCCTCCGTGTGTGAAGCGAGAGCTCAAGCCACCAGACCACCGGGCCTTTTTATTAACTGAATCTCATACATACATACATACATACAAGAATACGTACACATGTACAGGTAGATGCATACATATATAAATAATAAAAAGAAAAGCACAACAACGTGACTGGAACAATGAACAAATAACCCACAAATAGACTGAAACTTGTAACAACGTTTTGGTACGACCTATCTATCTATCTATCATATACATAAATATATATATATATATATATATATATATATATATATATATATATATATATATATATATATATATATATATATAATGTGTGTGTGTGTCGAATAGGTAAAACTGGTCAATTATCAAGAATTCGTTTAAAATTAAGTCCTTTTTAAATTTTCTCTTATACGTTTATAGATTTATTTTGTTAATTTATGTTAATGTAAAAATTAATAATTTTGTACCAAAAGAATCTTAGAAAACTTACCTAACCTTATTATAACAAGCGTAATTTAATTTAGCCTAATCCAACTAAATATAATTTAGATAGGTTTACATTAATTTAATAATACACAAATACAATGAAATATTTTTTTCGTTAGGTTCAGAATGATTTTTGCGAAATTATTGCATACACAAATTTTCGCTTGCCTTATTCGGCAAGAAGAGCGTTACTATTTAAGTCAAAATCGCAAGTTTTGAGCTTGACAAGTCCAACGTTTTACCACTGAGCTACGGGACTTCAAGTAAGGAAGATTTGGAAACAGTACTTCTGTCCATGTTACCGTCGGAGGTACGAACTGTCACCCAACTGACTCCTCCCCACAGCTCCTGAGCTTTCTCAGTAAATCTATTCTTACCTCCCTCAAAGCCATATAGTCTATGAACTCAGCTTAAGTCGTTAGTTAGTTCAGACTCTCAGGTAAGGACCCACTAGGGGAGAGGGGGAAGTGGGGACAGACGAAGAATAGCCGGTGAGAGGAAGAGCTGAAGTAGAAGAGAAAGAGTCAGGACTAAACCCAACAGTCTAACTACTGGATATAATATATATCGTATCTTAAGTCGTAATAATGCTCCTGGTCTCTGGGAGAGGAGTCAGTAGTGTTACAGTCGGTGCCGGTGACGGCAACATGGACACAAGTACTGTTTCTTACCTATTAGAAGTACCGTCACATTATGTTACATTTGTGTTATTTATCTGAACTGACGGGAAGAACTGTTGACGGTAAACAAGTAGCTGTTGTTGGTAATAAAGAAAAATGAATATACGTAATTAGAGAAAAGCGTAAGGGAAGGAAATGGTGGTGATGAATGTAACTAGAGAATAGTTTAAGCAAGGGGAAAGATAGCGAATGTACATAAAGAACAATATGAGGGAAGGAAGAGGTGGTGAACAGCTTGTTTGCAACATAACAATATTGAACAGCGGTGTGCTCTTAACCACTTCTATATGACTGCTTCACTCTGGAAGCAAAACCAATCAATGATTCTCTGTCATATTTCATCAGCTGGGGAAAGATTTATACATGAGGAAAGGAAATGCGTCAGCGTGAAGTGGCGGACCTCAGTAGCTCGATGAGGATGTCGTCAAATATTTGGCTGTGGGTTCAACACCAACGGCAACTTCAAGTGGAGAAAATAATTAAGAAAGAAAGGGAAAAGGATATTTTGGAAGAAGCAAGAGGATATAATAACAGAACAGAGAAGAGGAAAAGAAATAGAATGAAATAAAGAGCGGGTGTATAGACGAAGGGAGAACTAGAGTCGGGAAAATTAAATGATGGAAACACCCGTGAAATATAAGTGGAGGAAGGTAAGAAAGAAATAATAAAAGTCGGAAAAACTCAAGACTGAAGTTAGGAAGGAGAATGTGATAAGAAATGAGACACATAACTTTGACGAAGGTCGTCCATCATTGATGAATTATTGCTCCAAGGAATAATTCAATCTCCTTTCTTTTAAGACTCCAATTTTCTCCTCCTCTCTCTCTCTCTCTCTCTCTCTCTCTCTCTCTCTCTCTCTCTCTCTCTCTCTCTCTCTCTCTCTCTCTCTCTCTCTGTCGGGTAAGAGTTCCTAACTTTATTTACTAGCTAAGAGCTGTTACCTACATCAGCACATTTAAAAGCTTTTTTATTGTTATGAGACATACAAGTAGGGAACAGGATGAAGTTGGAGCCATCTGTGGGCCAACAATTTCATTTGATCAACTGACTTTATTTCGTTGATATCATTATGCAGTACGAACATGTTCCAGACTTGAGTCATCCAGGGAATAAATGATGTCAGATGAAGTGATGTTCTGGAGAAGGATACAGTCAGAGTGAAGTTGCTGCTTGCTGTCCGTCTTGTTGTGAAAACGCTCACTTCTCGCTGTCCTCGTAATGGAGCCAAGTGTGGTACTTTGACAATGTTGGCCTTGTACATGACAGTAAGGCCTTCAACATATCTTCGGTGTTGAAGGCTCTGCTGAAATGACATATCTATCCAGGCTGAGTCCAGGCGAGAGATGAGGCGTCTTGCTTTATTCTCTACTCTGTCAAGCAGTCGCAGATGAGAAGGGGGACAGGCAACTCAGGAAAGTGGAACATACTCAAGGAGTGAGCGTACTTGTGCCTAGGACAGAATCTTGCAACCTCTACTGTCGAGCAGATGAGAGATACGTCGAAGTGCTGTAAGCTTCCTGGCAGCCTTGTTTGCAAGATTTACAACGTGATTTTTCATGCGCAGTTTGGAGCCAAATTTCACCCCGGGGATATCAACTTCGTCCCCGGTTACCAACACTTTCCCATTCATACTTACTACTGCTCCGGCATTACTATGATGGTGCCTAGAGACCATCATCACTTATGGTTCTCGGGAGCAAATGTTACCTGCCATCGGTTTTCCCAGGCTGATATAGCTCTTAGCTGGTGATTGATGTGGTTTAGAGCAGCTGGCATTTCCTCTCTTGGATAAGTAAATGTCAGAGTACAATCGTCCGCATATGCATGGGATTGTGAGATGAGATGAAGGAGGTCATTGAAGTAGACATTCCATAACAATGGCTCAAGCACGCTTCCGTTGGAACACTTGCCCCAGTAGAGTGTCTTGCTGACTCTGTCCCATTGAGAACAACACTGAGAGATCTACCTTGAAGGTAATCACCGAGGAGACGTAATGTAGATCCTCTCTCTCTTTCTCTCCAGCATCAAGACACCCTTTTTCTCTTTAAGGGAATATGCATGCATCCTTTTTCCCTTTAAGAGAATGTGTAAGCCCCCATCCTCCCTTGAAGGAAATATGTAGGCACCCTTTTCCCTTCAAGGGAATATGCAGAAACCCTTTAGTTCTGGCAGTTAGTTTCTAAGTTCTGGCAGACCGTTCCTTAATTCTCGCAGTCGGTTTATTAGTTCATAGTTCTGGCAGCTTCTTAATTCTTAAGTTCTGGAAGACACTTTCATAGTTCTGGTAGTTTTTTAGTCCTTAGTTCTGGTAGTTTCTTAGTTCCTAAGTTCTGGCAGACAGTTCCTTAGTTCTCGCAATTTCTTAGTTCCTTAGTTCTAGCAGACAGTTTCTTAGTTCTAGCAGTCAGTTAGTTCTAGCAGACAGTTTCTTAGTTCTAGCAGTTTCTTAGTTCTAGCAGACAGTTTCTTAGTTCTAGCAGTTTCTTAGTTCTAGCAGACAGTTTCTTAGTTCTAGCAGTCAGTTAGTTCTAGCAGTTTCTTAGTTCTAGCAGACAGTTTTTTAGTTCTAGCAGTCAGTTAGTTCTAGCAGACAGTTTCTTAGTTCTAGCAGTTTCTTAGTTCTAGTAGAGAGTTTCTTAGTTCTGGCAGACAGGTTCTTAGTTCTAGTAGAGAGTTTCGTAGTTCTAGCAGACAGGTTCTTAGTTCTAGTAGACAGTTTCGTAGTTCTAGCAGACAGTTTCGTAGTTCTAGTAGACAGTTTCGTAGTTCTAGCAGACAGTTTCGATGTTCTAGTAGACAGTTTCGTAGTTCTAGCAGACAGTTTCGATGTTCTAGCAGACAGTTTCGTAGTTCTAGCAGACAGTTTCGTAGTTCTAGCAGACAGTTTCGTAGTTCTAGCAGACAGTTTCGTAGTTCTAGCAGACAGTTTCGTAGTTCTAGTAGACAGTTTCTTAGTTGTGTAAAAGATTTAGTTCCAACTTGCTATGGTTTATTTCCTTTCTAAAGATTTTCCTTCCCACGTTTTATTCTTTTTTGTTCTTTTTTTTTGTTCTTGTTTGAGTGTGTTGTTGATGCGCTTCCAGCGTCACTTTCCAGCGTCACTTTCCAGCGTCACTTTCCAGCGTCACTTTCCAGCGTCACTTCCCAGCACTTTCTCTTTCAAAGCTTTTCAACAACTGGTAAAGCTCTTTCCTTGGCTTTTGATTTTGTCTACTGTAAATCCTTTTGGGGCCTAGTTCCTAGGCCTTTTGTGTATCCATATGCTATTTTATTGTTCACTCCATATCCATCCACAGGATGGATATGGAGGTGCACAATATCCATCCATGAATTGATTTCTTTTAATAATGTTGCTTAACTTTCTTGATATGTCTGATCATCTCTCTCTTAGTATATTTTATGCCATCTAGTTTTTTTCTGAAATTATCTCAAAGAGCAGAATATATATATATATATATATATATATATATATATATATATATATATATATATATATATATATATATATATATATATATATATATATATATATATTTTTTTTTCATTTGACTTCCGCGTCTGTGAGAACTAACTTCTCGTTACTCAGGTTTCTTGAATTACCTAAAACCCCCACAACCCCGTAAAAATAAATCAACCTGCTCAAGTATGATCAAATCCGTCCTAACAAGCCTGTTAAATTTCAAACAAGCCTGTTAGATGTTCAGACAAGCCTGTTAGATGTTCAGACAAGCCTGTTAGATGTTCAGACAATCATGCTAGATTTTCAAACAAGCATGCTAGATGTTCAAACAAGCGTGTTAGATGTTCAAACAAGCCTGTTATATGTTCAAACAAGCCTGTTAGATGTTTAGACAAGTATGCTAGATGTTCAAACAAGCCTGTTAGATGTTCAAACAAGCCTGTTAGATGTTCAAACAAGCCTGTTAGATGTTCAAACGAGCCTGTTAGATGTTCAAACAAATCTGTTAGATGTTCAAACAAGCCTGTTAGATGTTCAAACTCTGATTCCCAAAATTCCTTTGAAACATTTAATTCCTAAACACACACACACTATTGATCAGTGTATTGTAATTTAATTTTAGTGTATGACCAAACCATGGCAAGAATGTTTTACTCGTTCTTAGAGAGAGAAACATTCATGGCAACACAGTCTATTTATTATTTTTACTTCTGAGTCTCTGTATAATGTTCCATCAACAGGCTGATCACTATTACTGCATCTTCAAGACCTTCTTACCTTATACCCATACAAAAGAGGGACACACACACGCACTTGAACATCTAACAGGCTTGTTTGAACATCTAACAGGCTTGTCTGAACATCTAACAGGCTTGTTTTAACATCTAACAGGCTTGTCTGAACATCTAACAGGCTTGTTTGAACATCTAACAGGCTTGTCTGAACATCTAACAGGCTTGTTTGAACGTCTAACGGTCTTGTTTGAGCAACTAACAGGCTCGTTTGAACACCTAACAGGCTTATTTAAACATCTAAGCTTGTCTGAACATCCAACAGGCTTGCAACGATGCACTTGATCATAGTTGAGCAGACTAATTTATTTTTACGGGGTTGCGGGGATTTGAGGTAATTCATGAAACCAGACTAACAAGAAGTTAGTTCTCGTATACTGAACGAGAGATATTCAGATTTATCCAAATAGTTAAGCAACATTTGTAAAAATAAATAAAGCCAGAAGCTATGACTCGACAACTGCAACCACAATTAGGTGAGTACACATACACAGCAAATGTAGTCCCAATATTTAAAAAAGGCGACAGACACGTAGCATTAAACTACAGACCAGTGTTACTGACCCCGCTCTTGCAAAGTCATGTAGAAGATTATCACGAGAAAAGCGGTAGAGTATCTAGAAAAGAATGAGCTTATCGACGACAACCAGCACGGATTCCGGGACGGGAAATCCTGTGTCACAAACCTACTGGAGTTCTATGTCAAGGTGACAGCAGTAAGACAAGAGAGAGGGGTGAGTAGACTGTGTTTTCTTGGACTGTAAGAAGGTTTTTGACACAGTTCCTCACAAGAGATTAGTGCAAAAGCTGGAGGACCAGGCAGGTATAACAGGGAAGCCACTGCAATGGATCAGGGAATACCTGTCAGGAAGACATCAGCGAGTCATGGTACGTGACGAGGTGTCAGAGTGGGCGCCTGTGACGAGCGGGGTTCCACATGGGTCAGTCCTATGACCGGTGCTGTTTCTGGTATATGTTAATGCCATGACGGAAGGAGTAGACTCCGGAAGGAGTAGACTCAGAAGTGTCCCTGTTTGCAGACGATGTGAAGATATTGAGGAGAATTCAATCGAACGAGGACAAGGCAGAACTACAAAGGGATCTGGACAGGCTGCAAGCCTGGTCCAGCAAGTGGCTCCTGGAGTTCAATCCCACCAAGTGCAAAGTCATGAAGATTTGGGAGGGGCAAAGAAGACCGCAGTCAGAGTACAGTCTAGGGGGCAGAGACTACAAACCTCACTCAAGGATTTGATCTTGGAGTGATTATAATACCGAGCACATCTGAGACGCACATCAACCAAATAACTGCTGCAGCATATGGGCGCTTAGCAAACCTAAGAAATACATTCCGACATCTCAGTAAGGAATCGTTCAGGACCTTGTACACCGTGTACGCCAGGCCCATATTGGAGTATGCAGCACCAGTTTGGAACGCACACCTGGTCAAGCACGTCAGGATATTAGAGAAAGTGCAAAGGTTTGAAAAGAGATTAGTCACGAGGAGAAGTTAAGGGAAATCGACCTGACGACACTGGAGGACAGGAGAGACTGGGGGGGATATGATAACGACATATACAATACTGAGAGGAATCGACAAGGTGGACAGAGACAGGATGTTCCAGATATGGGACACAGGAACAATGGGTCACAATTGGAAGTTGAAGACTCAGATGAGTCACAGGAATGTTGGGAAGTTCTTCTTCAGTCATACATAGCTTTAAAAAGAGGTATGATGAAACTCATGGAGCAGGGAGAGTGACCTAGTAGCGACCAGTAAAGAGGTGGGTGCCAGGAGCTGTGAATCGACCTCTGCAATCACAATTAGGTGAGTACACACACACACACAGCCCCGGTGGCCTGGTGGCTAAAGCTCTTGCTTCACGCACGGAGGTCCCGGGTTCAATTCCCGGCGGGGCGAAAACATTTCGAAGTGTTTCCTTACACACACACACACAACAGGCCTAGTGTCTAATCGACATGTGCCTAGGACAAAATGGTAACTAACACACACACACACACAAATACACAAATACACTCAGAAATACACACACATACGCCCACTTTTATACTCATATATACACACACCCACACAGGCACGTCAAGAAATTAGATAAAGTGCAAAGGTTTGCAACAAGGCTAGTTCCCGAACTAAGGAAAAAGTCCTACGAAGAAAAGGTTAACGGAAATCGGCCTGACGACACTGGAGGACAGGAGGGTTAGGGAGACATGATAACGACATACAAAATACTGCGAGGAATAGATAAGGTGGACAGAGACAGTATCTTCCAGAGATGGGACACAGACACAAGGGGTCACAATTGGAAGTTGAAGACTTAGATGAGTCAGAGGGATGTTAGGAAGTATTTCTTCAGGCACAAAGTTGTCAGGAAGTGGAATATTCTGGAAAGTGATGTAGTGGAGGCAGGAACCATACATAGCTTTAAGACGAGGTATGATAAAGCTCACGGAGCAGGGAGAGAGAGAGGACCTAGTAGCAATCAGTGAAGAGATGGGGTCAGGAGCTCGACCTCTGCAACCACAAATAGGTGAGTACACACACACACGAATATTTTTTTTCCTTTCACAAACCCCACTTACGACAACGAAAAATATTAATTCGTGGAATGTAGGTCATTGCTCGGGTCTGTGAGAGCTGCATTATCCCCGGAAAAGTAAGCTCTTAAGTGCCAGAAACATTTGCTTTCAGACCAAAGCCTTTTACAAGGCCTGAATGTTAATGCAGAACGCAAGCTCTCTCTCTCTCTCTCTCTCTCTCTCTCTCTCTCTCTCTCTCTCTCTCTCTCTCTCTCTCTCTCTCTCTCTCTCTCTTTTCCCTTCCTCTACTTACTATTTATAACAAAGATACTTGTAACAGGCACTTGCAACAGAGGCATTTGTAACAGAGGCACTTGCAACATAGACACTTGCAACAGAGGCTCTTGAAACAACGGCACTTGCAACAGAGGCACTTACAACAAAGGCACTTTCAACAGAGGCACTTTGTAACAGAGACAATTATAACACATATGCTTATAAAAGAGACACTCTAAATACTCTAATAACAGACGCTATAACAGATACTTATAACAGAAACGCTTGTAACAGAGACACTAATAACAGAGACTTATAACAGAAACGCTTGTAACAGAGACACTAATAACAGAGACTTATAACAGAAACGCTTGTAACAGAGACACTAATAACAGAGACTTATAACAGAAGCATTTTTTAACAGACACTTATAACGGAGACACTTTTATAACAGACGCACTTATAATGGAGTGCAATATTACATTCGAAGTGCATCACATATAACCACATCACTACACGCTATTAATAATCAGCTTTAAAACGTTGCGGTTCATTGCTGTACTGAGCGACTGCTAGTTTGTGCTGGAGGACTGCGAGTCAGGGTGAGGGTGGGAGCCCCATGGTAGGTTACCTTGCATGTAGGGGCTGCTCGGGAGAGTCGGACACTCACGGGCTTCTAGTTGGTTAATATTCTGAAGTCTGTCCTCTGTATGGGGATTAAAAGCCGTAGCAATAAGAGTTGTCATACACTCTGCCATTTCGCCTGCCTTGAAAGGGGTCGTTAGTGTACAGCAGAGTATTCCAGCCTAGAGAGAGGAAACGATTTGAGAAGAATCATCACTGACTTGGCATCCCTAGGATTTAAGGTTCCATCCTATCATTTTCCTAGCAGATTCATATTATGGTTTTTGGTAAATCTACTGTGTATAGTGTAAATTATAGTGCATGAGTTTGATGGTGGGATACATGGTAAATCATAAAGCTGACATCAGGTGTATAAATTATTCTTCATTCTCTTGATTGTTCTGTTGACTCTTCTTGCACTGGTGTCTTGCTCGGTCAAGTGCAACAGACCTTTGAAAGAACCCGTGCTTATCAGACACACTTGGGATTATGAGGCTAAGGTCGCAAGGGATTCGAAGACTAACCCAAAAGGGTTCTTTCAGGTATACAGAAGTAAGATTAGGGACAAGATAGGCACAATTAAGCGTAACTCAGGACAGATCACGGACAGTGATAAGGATATGTGTGAAATTTTCAATACTTACTTCCTCTCAGTTTTTACTCATGAAGATACTAGCGGAATTCCAGAAATAATAAATTATGTTGAACAGGAAGATAATAGACTATGCTCGATTGGGTAACTAGTGACATGGTCCTCAGACAAATAGAGAAATTAAAACCTAACAAATCCCCAGGCCCTGATGAACTGTTTGCAAGAGTTTTAAAGGAATGTAAAGAGGAACTTAGCAAACCTTTGGCAAATATTTTCAATATATCACTACAAACTGGCATAGTGCCAGACAAGTGGAAAAGGGCAAATGTAATACCTATTTACAAGGCAGGTGACAGGTCCTTAGCTTCGAACTATAGACCAATAAGCCTTACCTCCATATTTGGTAAATTTATGGAATCAATAATTGCCGAGGCAATTCGTAGCCATCTTGAAAAGCATAAATTGATTAAGGAATCTCAACACGGTTTTACTAAGGGGTGTTCCTGTCTTACGAATTTACTAACTTTTTTCACTAAGGTGTTTGAGGAGGTAGATCATGGTAATGAATATGATATTGTGTATATGGACTTCAGTAAGGCTTTCGATAAAGTTCCACATCAGAGGCTACTGAGGAAACTTAAGGCACTCGGAATAGGAGGAGAAATTTTTTCCTGGGTAGAGGCATGGTTGACAAATAGGCGGCAGAGAGTGTGCATAAATGGAGAGAAATCAGAAGGGGGGCACGTCTCAAGCAGTGTTCCACAGGGGTCAGTTTTGGGCCCCCTGTTGAGGGAATAAATAGCAACATAAGCAAATTTGCTGATGACACCAAAATAGGCCGTCCAATTCATTCTAATGAGGACATTAGAGCACTCCAGGATGATTTGAATAGACTGATGCAGTGGTCGGAAAAGTGGCAGATGCAGTTTAATGTAGACAAATGCAAAGTTCTAAATGTTGGACAGGACAATAACCATGCCACATATAAACTGAATAATGTAGATCTTAATACTTGTGATTGCGAGAAGGATTTAGGTGTTCTGGTTAGTAGAAATCTGAAACTAAGACAACAGTGCATAAGTGTTCGCAATAAAGCTAACAGAATCCTTGGCTTCATATCAAGAAGTATAAATAATAGAAGTCCTCTGGTTATTCTTCAACTCTAAATATCTTTGGTTAGGCCTCATTTAGATTATGCTGCACATTTTTGGTCACCTTATTACAGAATGAATATAAATGCACTGGAAAACGTACAGAGGAGGATGACAAAGTTGATCCCATGTATCAGAAATCTTCCCTATGAAGATAGACTGAGGCCCTGAATCTGCACTCTCTAGAAAGGCGTAGAATTAGGGGGGATATGATTGAGGTGTATAAATGGAAAACAGGAATAAATAAAGGGGATGTAAATAGCGTGCTGAAAATATCCAGCCAAGACAGGACTCGCAGCAATGGTTTCAAGTTGGAAAAGTTCAGATTCAAGAAGGATATAGGAAAGCACTGGTTTGGTAATAGAGTTGTGGATGAGTGGGAACATACATGAGTGGGTGTGGGTGGGTGTGAGTTGGACCTGACTAGCTTGTGCTACTAGGTCAGATGCCGTACTAATTCCTTAAGTGGAAGTGACCTGACTAAGTGAAGTTTACCTGGGGAGGGTTAACTCCAGGTGGGGTGCGGGTGGGTGTGAGTTAGTCCTGACTAGCTTGTGCCACTAGGTCAGATGCCGTGCTCCTTCCTTAAGTGAATGTAACCTGACCTGGCTGGGTCGGGGCATTGGCTTAAAATGGTTTGAGACTTGGACCTGCCTCGCATGGGCCAATAGGCCTGCTGCAGTGTTCCTTCTTTCTTATGTTCTTAATAGAGACACTCGCAACAGAAGAACAACAGGGACCCTGATAACAGAACACTTATAACGGAAACAACAGAAACACTTATACCAGAGATACTGTTAACTGATACTTATAGCAGAGACACTTGTAACAGAGACACTTGTAACAGAGACACTTGTAACAGAGACACTTGTAACAGAGACACTTGTAACAGAGACACTTGTAACAGAGACAGCCTGTGTTTGATCAATGTTTCGCTTATCGTTACAGTCTGGCAGTCACTATGATCAACCTTCATTTGGCGTCTTAAGTTATTTCCTTCCTTTATTTGGTTTCTCTAGAGGACCACTATGAAAGATTGTTTTACTGGATCTCTGTTAGTGTTGAGCATTTCAAGATATTTTTCGAAAAAATGGCCACTAAAATTTCGCCTGTCTTCCTAAGAGAAGTAAAAGTGAAATATAAAGCAAAAAAAAAATTCTAAATACCATCAGCTACCTCCATATGCCAGTGTTCAGTCTAGGTCCCAGAGCACCGACTTGCAGGAACTGGCTGGTCCCAACCCCTCATTTTTGGGAGACACGTTAACGTTGCAATAGGAGAGAGCCGTAACCCGTCCTCCATCAGTATCAATAAACGTTCTTCTATTTTTTTTTATTTGTTTACTTTTATAACTCAAAACTATAATATGATCCAAGTTGACTTGTAAACCTCATGTGGCTATTTTTTTTTTTTTCCTTTTCGTCGTCTGATGTTGAACTTGTTTAGTCTTTCAACATGTGAGTGATACATAGCTAGACTGAAATATTGTGCATGCTAATTTAGCACCACGATTACATCTGCATCTAGAAGTCTTGCACGGATTTTCCATTCGGCAAGTGCACCTAAACAATTGCAGAATCCTATCAGGCGGTTGGTGGATATTTGCAGGTAATTTTCTCGGCAGTAAACACTTTGGTCATTGTTCCTCTATGCAGCTATAGTTTGTGGCTATCAATCGTGGTGGATATAATTGAAATGTATTCCTAAAAATCTGAGTCTGCATGTGAGCATATTTAATATTCTCAGAGGATACTTCTGCAGGGGTGGGAACACTTGTTGCTCCAGACCTCCCAGTCCGTGCAGTACACACATTAATCCTAGACTGCGACATGGATTTGGCCTGTGGCTGTCCATAACAGGCAGCTATGAATTTTGTTGCCTGTCCCATCACAACAAACCAGCCAACCTCGGCATTATATTCAGTATCTGAAGGCACACCATTTCCCACACCACAGCACGCTGCCACAGTATCACAACTAGTTAAAACATGACCTGATAATATTAAAGGAATGAGACTGATATTTCCTTTCAGGGCCTCGGAATCAATAATTCTATCATAAATAGAAGATTCTGCTGCTTTTGTTCTCTGGAATCTTTGTTGCAGATAGTGATAAAGTAGAATATAAATATTTGTATCTGCAATAACAGTGACGTATTTGTTTATTGACAGCAACCTGTATGGCTTGCTGCACGATGATATTGTCAGCTTCTTCATAATTTGTTACTAGGTCTTCCCAATGTGTTATTACACCTCCAGAGCATATTCGTTATGAAAGCCTTGACTTTCATTGTATTCTTCTGGTATATATCTGCCTCATATTGAAGATTTTTTCATATCATATCTATCAACTGCTTCTAGTTATCAATTATGGTGAAGGTAAGAGTCTGAGAGGTCGAAGACTTTGTGGGATTCAGATTAAATAAGCCCCATACTCTTCAATATCTATGTAAATGACCTCCCACAACCAGAACATAATGACACCATCATCACCCAATTTGCAGACGATGTTGTTCATGTAGTGTCGTCCGCCCCCATAACAGGTGCAACAAAATACAGGAGAGTAATAGCGAAAATGAATGAGGAACTACGAAGAACTGCTAACTGGGAGAAAAAGTGGAGAATCACTACCAACCCAGAGAAAGTCCTCATCAGTACCATTGGCTGTCTCCCAACAACCATTGAAGATAAAGGGGGTATCTCCATAAGAGGTACAAGGGTCGATATCAGAAACCCGAACAAAATCCTGGGATATGAGATCGACAGATTACTTAACTCTACCTCACACATCTCTAAAAAAGTGAACCTGGCAAAAGCCCGCCTCGGCCAACTATTCAGATTCAATGAAGCCCCCCCCCCACATCAAGAAGCACCTATACAAGATGATGATCAGACCTCTGTTGGAATACCCTTGCGTACCCCTATCACTAACAACTAAAACCAACAAGCTGCGGCTTCAACGAGTCCAGAACAAAGCTCTCCGCTTTATCACTGGGACCAGGTTGAGAGACAGAATCAGAAGTGAAGACCTACATGTACAACAAGAAATCACTGCAATTAATGTAAGGATAGATAAACTAGCGAAAAAAAAGCTTTACGACATGCAAGAACTATATGTACCTGACAGAGAAAACCCCCCAACCTGTAAACACATCCGATTACATCATCACCACACCCCCCCACCGAACCCAAAGAATGACTGCAACAAAGAGTTAAGCGCTACATTCACAATGATAACTACCAAAGACCAAGAATTCTGAGTGATCTCCCCATCGAACCAGAAGGGTGGATACCTCCAGACCCAGTCTATGTTTAACAGCATAGATTAATACTCCCCATTTATGGGTGACCTACCATTTCCAAATTACATCTTACAACCAACATTGTAACACCTACGAACTTCCTATACTAGGACACCACCTCAGAAACAGCTTGTCAGCTCCGGGCTAACCACCAATACCATCATGAGCCCAGCAACTACCACCTGTTGCAGCAGAAACTGCTTGACCAGCTCCGGGCTACCATCCAGCAACACCGAATAGCCCAGCAAATACCACCTGTTGCAGCAGCCTTGCCTGAAAAAAAAAAAAAAAAAAAAAAAAAATTAATTAAAGTGTACTTCAAATAATATGCTTTTTTCCAACTCAGTCACATGCTAAGTGACAACAGTGTACCTGTGTGTGACTGATGGGTTAAAGGCATATCCTCTCCTTAAAATTTACTTATGTATTACTCTACATACACACACACATATTATGTTGCACCAAAGTGGATAGGCCACTTACCTTTACAACCCTAACCTCTCCCCCCCATCCCACCTATTTCCCAATTTCCATCCTTACCCATCCTTCTTCCTTCCCCCACCTTACCGACGCTCAGGTCAAATCCAGCTCCAGCAGCAATCTTCTTTTTCCTTTGGAGACTCTTATAGAATTCTTCTTTACGCTGAAATCATTATACCTACGAAAGACCAAGTAAACATCAAATTCCAGTCTCCGTTTTATCTGTCATTTAAATATATACACGGATTCCATGACTGTAATCTGGTTAGTTTAACAGGTTAATGTCCAGTGACGATTTAACCCTTAAAAGAGCACAATCATCTACCAATATAGTGCGAGTGCAGTCGAAGTTGTAAGATTACAGTAACTTGAGTATAGTCATAAGCTAATCTACGCTCACTTTCCTGTAAATTCCTTACACACCTTACACTAGCTTATCAAGAGATGCACTTAAAATCACTTACTGTATACACCAAGTGACCTCGAGCCTTTCCAGAGTACCTCAGTATAGATACCTTCACCAGTATTTCAGTCACTATCTCTTAATACCACTCAGAGTCACCTAAGGGAATGAAATAGTTATTTGAGATAACAATCCATTCACATCATACTGTGCATGACGTCTGTTCTATGATTTTTGTTAAGAATGATTTTGACGTAGAAAACTGCATCTCTCCTATGCCATTAAAGAGAGCAATGGATACTGGTGACAGTTCACACGACAAAATTACATCAAAGTTTATATCTTTTGAACTGAACTTGCTTGAGTCCTGTCACTCTTGATTAAAGGAGTTTGGTGTCATATACCTAACATTTTTCTATATTTCTTCGTGACTGCCGAGGCTATAACATTCATTTAGCATTGTGTCATAAAAGCCTCAAGGGATTTTTTTTCTTTCAAATTTTTTTATCTGCCCGGTACTAATATCTAGTGCACTGTCTGCATTTACTGAGGGTGAAGTAAACGTTCCACTCACTACAATGATGATATCCTGTGAGTGTTGCTCTGGATCCATCGTGTCTATGTTCATGTTCATATCAAGTTTCCTTTGTAATCTTTTCCTGTCAACGTCATCTGCAGTGTCTTGTGCTTGGGTTGTTACAGAGCATACTGATCTATCATACTCTCTGAGTTGATGCTTCTTTAACTAATTGGTCATACACATGAGGGTCATTGGAGTTTCATGTCTCAATAAATATATCAAGAGAAAACAAAAGGTGGCCATGGTACTTCATCTGCCGTGGCGTGGCCATGGCTCTGGGTGGCTCCTCCGACAACACTAGGAAAAAAATCATTTGAATTAGCATTTTTTTACACATATCCAAATACAGATGGCAAAATCTGTGTCAGGCCAGACACTTCCTCTGACTCATCATCAAAGGAATTCCACTTCACCTGGAAATAATATATGGAAACATTCTAAGATGTGGCCAGAAAAAGTGAACTATCTTGTCGGACGATTTATCAGCTGCGAAGCGAGTAAACTTTTGCCCACTTATCAGAGTTAATTTCTGTATTTTGCTCATTCCATTCTTGATTGTTTCCCGATGCGCTGACGATATATATATATACGTATATATATATATATATATATATATATATATATATATATATATATATATATATATATATATATATATATATATATATATATATATATATATATATATATATATATAGCAAAACAACCACTATGAAAAATAGAAGAATTCCAAGCGCTTTCGTGACTACTCACATTATCAAGGAACTATAAAAAGAAACGTGAGTAGAAGGCTTATAAAGGGGCAGAATACACCTCACAGTCACATCACACTAACAAAGAAAACACCTCACAGTAGCGTAACATCTCACGACTCTGTGAAGAGGAACATAAGAAAGGACCTGAAACTCTTCCCAAGAATTAAGATTAGTCCAATTTATCATTAAATTCTTCCCAAATTTTATTAATTATAAATGAATCCAATTTATATAAACCAAAAGAAATATTCATATTATTTTCAAAACTGCTTTTAATAAAACATGATTCTATTATATTCCTGTCAACCATGGACTTGCTTGATACAACCTTCTCAGCATTTTGAAAATCAATTGGATGGTTAAAGTCTCTCACATGAATAAATAGAGCATTAGAATCTTGTCCAGTTCTAATGCTATATTTATGTTGTTTTAATCTTAGTTCAAGACTTTTACCAGTTTGACCATAATAAACTTTATCGCATATTTTACAGGGAATCTTATAGACACATCCGTCAGCATTTTGGGGGAATTTTTATCAAAAGTCTTTTTACTGTATCAAGATTTTTAAATACAACTTTGATATTAAAATTCTTAAGAAAAGAAGGCATATCAACCAAGTTTTCATGGTAAGGGAGAACCAACATATTTTTGGTTGAATAAGGTTGGTTGTCCCTTTTTGGATTGTAAAAGGTATTTCTAGCTATTTTAAAAGATTTATCAATTATGTTTCTTGGGTATTTTAAATAATTAGCTATTTCATAAATTTTAGAGATTTCTTCATCTATGAACTCTGGACTACAAATGCGTAAAGCTCTCAAAAACATAGAAGAGAAACCGACACTTTAACTCTATCTTGATGTGAAGAATAATAGTGTACATAGGAACAATTATTTGTAGGTTTTCTGTAAATTTTAAATTTAAAATCAATGTTACCCTTAATAATAAAAACATCTAGGAAAGGCAATGAGTTATTTACTTCAAATTCAACAGTAAAATTTATAGAATGAGCTAAGCTATTTAATTTAACAAGGAAATGGTTTATGTCTACATTCTTAGGCATAAGGCACAAAATGTCATCAACATATCTATACCACTTAGCTCTATTGGGAAGGATTGTGTTAAGCAATCTTGTTTCAAAAATTCCATATATAAATTACTAAGAACAGGTGAAAGAGGATTTCCCATTGCCATACCAAACTTCTGAGTGTAAAACTCATCATTAAATACAAATTTTGCATCAACAATACAAAGTTTAATAAGTTTAATGATAGTAGGAACTGGCAATGGTAAATCGTAATTAACCAGTTCTTCAGATAAGAACTTTAGTAAATCATCAACTGGAACTTTTGTAAACAAGGAGGTAACTTCAAAAAATTACCATATTGAAATCATTTAAATCAGTCAAGGTGCTTAATTTATCAACTAAATCTAAGTTGTTTTTAACATTAAAATTAGAATTTTTTCCAACAATTGGGCTCAAAATATCAACAAGCCATTTAGAAAGTTTATAAGAAACTGAACCTATGGAGCTAATAATTGGTCTAACAGGATTACCAGGTTTGTGTGTTTTAATTAATCCATACATATAAGGTAAAGATGGATTAGTGGAAGTAAATTTTTTAATTAATTCATCTTTGCCCTTCAATAGATGCTTTATTGTTTTATTGAAATTGCTGTTAACAGTTTCCTTGATAATGTGAGTAGTCACGAAAGCGCTTGGAATTCTTCTATTTTTTCATAGTGGTTGTTTTGCATATTTTGATATCACCTGTTTACTGTGATCTTTTGCATATATATATATATATATATATATATATATATATATATATATATATATATATATATATATATATATATATATATATATATATATATATATATATTAGTGGCAGATAGAGTGTTTTAAGTCTGGGCTGGTTGATTCACTTCGCTCACAACACCAACGTGTATTTTATCCATTGATCTCAGGCAGTCATCACACGTCTTCCAAGAAAGGAAGGCTACTCTCACTGACTCTCTGCTGTGACAGTCTCATGGCCAAGAAATTTTAGTGACCGATCCCTCTGCATCAGCGCCTGAGTTATATCTGGCTATTTAATGACATTGTATTTATTTATTTCAAATTTATATTTTAAAGGCATCGCACATTCTGCTCTTGGTAATGTACATTAGCATTTGGCCTAATTATAAGTACTGCTAAAGAATGAGTTGAAATTTTATCATTTTTCAGAAACTATGACTGAAACAAAAAAATTCGTCCACAAACTGCACTAAGTCATCTTTGGCTTTGTGCAGTTTGATCTATATTTTTGTTAGATCAACAGAGAAACTTCAAAGACGCAATCCAACACCCAAAGCCTACAAGGCAACACAATGTAGGTGTCACCTACACTAACCTATCCTTTCCTACACTTACCTATCCTTCCCTACACTTACCTATCCTTCCCTACACTAACCTATCCTTCCCTACACTAACCTATCCTTCCCTACACTTACCTATCCTTCCCAACACATACCTATCCTTCAAAACACTGACCTATCCTTCCCTACACTGACCTATCCTTCCCTACACTGACCTATCCTTCCCAACACATATCTATCCTGAATCGTCACTTCAAAGTATATTAGCCTCTATTTTATTTTTCCTAAAGTTTCTCAAAATGCTTAATAAAGGCAAATCGAATTGGTTTCATATCATTATTACACTCCTCTGATACCCATCCTGTGGGTGGGAAGTGCAACATCACGGAGACATATAAACCAAGATGTTTTGATCAAACTGATGATCTCAAGCATAATTAACAGACAAAACTTAAGACACCAAAACAATGTTTGGCCAGTAACAAAGTTCACTTGGCTGCCGAACTATTGTTGTGAGCGAAACGTTGCATGAAATAATAAATTTCTGTGTAATATGTATGATTTTGTGGATTGTAATATATGGGTTTAACTTGCATAAGCCTAGATTAAACTCAGGATAAGCCAAGATAACCCAGGATAACCCAGGATAACCCAGGATAACCCAGGATAACCCAGGATAACCCAGGATAAGAGAGCGGGTCCAACGACTCGTATCCACCGACGTAAACACAAGCAAGTGCAAATAACTACAATATCACTAAACTTGACGTGGCAACACTGGTGATAGTCAATAAGAGCAATAATTAACCTGAGGTGGTAACACTGACGATGGTAAACAAGAATAACAACACTAAATTTGAGGTGCCAACACTGACGATAGTAAACAAAAACAGAAACAACACTGAACATGAGATGGTAACACTGACGATGGTAAACAAAAACAGCAACAACACTGAACCTGAGATGGCAACACTGACGATGGTAAACAAGAGTTGAAATGTGAACGTTTGAAAAGGTGAGTAAGTGAAGTTTGAATGTTGACAAGGATGAAAGTTGAAGATTGAGGGAGAGAGAATGTTGGAGCATGTGGATGAGATGATGGTGGAGAGTGTTGTAGTGATGGTGGTGGAGAGTGTTGTAATGATGATGGTGGAAAATGTTGTAGTGATGGTGATGGAGAATGTTGTAGTGAGGGTGGTGGAGAATGTTATAGTGATGGTGCTGACGAATGTTGTAGTGATGGTGATGGAGAATGTTGTAGTGAGGGTGATAGAAAATGTTGTAGTGAGGGTGATAGAAAATGTTGTAGTGAGGGTGATAGAAAATGTTGTAGTGAGGGTGGTGGAGAATGTTGTAGTGGTGGTGGTGACGAATGTTGCAGTGAGGGTGGGGGGAAATGTTGTGGTAATGATGATGAGTGATGATGTGTAATAGTGTGTGATGGTGAGTGATGGTGTGTGATGGTGTGTGATGGTGAGCAATAGTGTGTGACGATGAGTGATGGTGTGTGATGTGTGATGGTGTGTGATGCTGAGTGAAGGTGTGTGATGGCGTCTGATGGTGAGTGATGGTGTGTTATGGTGTGTGATAGTGTGTAATGGTGTGTGATGTGTGATGGCGTGTAATGGTGTGTTATGGTGTGTGATAGTGTGTGATGGTGTGTGATGGTGTGTGATGCTGTGTGATACTGTGTGATGGCGTGTGATAGTGTGTTATGGTATGTGATGGTGTGTGACGGTGAATGATGGTGTGTGACGGTAAATGATGGTGTGTGACGGTAAATGATGGTGTGTGACGGTGAATGATGGTGTGTGACGGTGAATGATGGTGTGTGACGGTGAATGATTGTGTGTGACGGTGAATGATGGTGTGTGACGATGAGTGATGGTATACCTCGGTCTGAGACCAGGCTTCGTGGTGGATCAGGGTCTGATCAGCCAGGCTGTTACTGCTAACGTACGAACCACAGCCCGGCTGGTCAGGTACTGACTTTAGATGCCTGTCCAGTGCCTTTTTGAAGACAGCCAAGGGTCTATTGGTAATCCCCCTTATGTATGCTGGGAGGCAGTTGAGCAGTCTTAGACCCCGGACACTTACTGCGTTGTCTCTCAGTGTACTCGTGGTGCCCCTGCTTTTCATTAAGGAAATGTTGCATCTCCTGCCAAGTCTTTTGCTTTCATGGGTAGTGATTTTCGTGTGTATGTTTGGTATTAATGCCTCTAGGATTTTCCAAGTGTATATTATCATGTATCTCTCTCGACTGCATTCCAAGGAATACAAATCAAGGGACTGTAACCTTTCCCAGTAATTTAGGTGCCTTATCGTACTTATTTGTGCCGTGAAAGTTCTTTGTACACTCTCCAGGTCAGCAATTTCGCCTGCCTTGAAGGGGGCAGTTAGTGTATAGCAGTATTCCAGCCAAGAGAGAACAAGCGATTTTTGAAGGTTCTCATTATCCATCCTATCATTTTCCTAGCAGATGCGGTAGATACATTGTTGTGGTCTTGGAAGGCGAGATTCTCTGACATTATCACTCCTAGGTCCTTCACATTACTATTTTGCTCTATTGTATGGTTAGAATTTGTTGTGTACCCTGATGCAGTTTTAATTTCCTCAAGTTTTCCATATCTGAGTAGTTGAAATTTTTATTTTATTAACACATCGGCCGATTTCCACCAAGGCAGGGTGGCCCGAAAAAGAAAAACTTTCATCATCATTCACTCCAACACTGTCTTGCCAGAGGGGGGCTTTACACTACAGTTACAAAACTGCAACATTAACACCCCTCCTTCAGAGTGCAGACACTGTACTTCCCATCTCCAGGACTCAAGTTCGGCCTGCCGGTTTCCCTGAATCCCTTCATAAATGTTACTTGGCTCACACTCCAACAGCACGTCAAGTATTAAAAACCATTTGTCTCCATTCACTCCTATCAAATACGCACACGCATGCTTGCTGGAAATCCAAGCCCCTCGCACCCAAAACCTCCTTTACCCCCTCCCTCCAACCTTTCCTAGGGCGACCCCTACCCCGCCTTCCCTCCACTACAGATTTATACACTCTCGAGGTCATTCTATTTCGTTCCATTCTCTCTACATGTCCGAACCACCTCAACAACCCCTCCACAGCCCTCTGGATAATAGTTTTGGTAATCCCGCACCTCCTCCTAATTTCCAAACTCCGAATTCTCTGCATTATATTCACACCACACATTGACCTCAGACATGACATCTCCACTGCCTCCAGCCTTCTCCTCATTGCAACATTCATCATCCATGCTTCACACCCATATAAGAGTGTTGGTATAACTATACTCTCATACATTCCCCTCTTTACTTCCATGGACAAAGTTCTTTGTCTCCACAGACTCCGAAGTGCACCACTCACCCTTTTTCCCTCATCAATTCTATGGTTCACCTCATCCTTCATAGACCCATCTGCTGACATGTCCACTCCCAAATATCTGAATACATTCACCTCCTCCATACTTTCTCCCTCCAATCTGATATCCAATCTTTCGTCACCTAATCTTTTTGTTATCCTCATCACCTTACTCTTTCCTATATTCACTTTCAATTTTCTTCTTTTACATACCTTACCAAATTCATCCACCAACCTCTGCAACTTCTCTTCAGAATCTCCCAAAAGCACAGTTTCATCAGCAAAAAGCAACTGTGACAACTCCCACTTTGTATTTGATTCTTTGTCTTTTAACCCCACACCTCTTGCCAAGACCCTCGCATTCACTTCTCTTACAACCCCATCTATAAATATATTGAACAACCACAGTGACATCACACATCCTTGTCTAAGGCCTACTTTTACCGAGAAATAATCTACCTCTCTCCTACACACTCTAACCTGAGCCTCACTATCCTCATAAAAGCTCTTCACTGCTTTCAGTAACCTACCTCCTATTCCATACACCTGCAACATCTCCCACATTGCCCCCCTATCCACCCTATCATACGCCTTTTCCAGATCCATTAATGCCACAAAAACCTCTTTACCCTTATCCAAATACTGTTCACCTATATGTTTTACTGCAAACACTTGGTCTACACACCCCCTACCTTTCCTAAAGCCACCTTGTTCATCTGTTATTCTGCTCTCCGTCTTACTCTTAATTCTTTCAATAATAACTCTACCATACACTTTACCTGGTATACTCAACAGACTTATTCCCCTATAATTTTTGCACTCTCTTTTGTCCCCTTTGCCTTTATACAAAGGAACAATACACGCTCTCTGCCAGTCCCTAGGTACCTTACCCTCTTCCATACATGTATTAAATAATAGCACCAACCACTCCAAAACTATATCTCCGGGTGCTTTTAACATTTCTATCTTTATCCCATCAATCCCGGCTGCCTTACCCCCTTTCATTCTACCCACTGCCTCACGAACTTCCCCCACACTCACAACTGGCTCTTCCACACTCCTACAAGATGTTATTCCTCCTTGCCCTATACACGAAATCACAGCTTCCCTGTCTTCATCAACATTTAACAACTCCTCAAAATATTCCCTCCATCTTCCCGATACCTCTAACTCTCCATTTAATAACTCTCCTCCCCTATTTTTAACTGTCAAATCCATTTGTTCCTAGGCTTCCTCAACTTATTAATCTCACTCCAAAACTTTTTCTTATTTTCAACAAAATTTGTTGATAACATCTCACCCACTCTCTCATTTGCTCTCTTTATACATTGCTTGATCACTCTCTTAACCTCTCTTTTTTTCTTCATATACTCTTCCCTCCTTGCATCACTTCTACTTTGTAAAAACCTCTCATATGCCAACTTTTTCTCCCTTACTACTCTCTTTACATCATCATTCTACCAATCGCTCTTCTTCCCTCCCGCACCCACTTTCCTGTAACCACAAACTTCTGCTGAACATTCTAACACTACATTCTTTAACCTACTCCTTACATCTTCGACCCCATTGCCTACACTCTCACTAGCCCATCTATCCTCCAATAGTTGTTTATATCTTACCCTAACTGCCTCCTCTTTTAGTTTATAAACCTTCACCTCTCTATTACTTACTGCTTCTATTTTCCTTGTATCCCATCTACCTTTTACTCCCACTTTAGCTACAACTAAAAAGTGATCTGACATATTTAGTTGAAATTTCTCTTCATTGAACTTCCTATTGTTTTGAGTGGCCCATTTAAAGATTTGGGTGATGTCTACTTGGAGTCTTGCAGTGTCTTCGATGGAGGTCACTGTCATGGCAATCCGGGTGTCATCCGCAAAGGAAGACAATGAGCTCTGGCTTAAATCTCTGTCTATGTCAGATATGAGGATGAAGAATAGAATGGGAGCGAGTACTGTGCCTGGTGGAACAGAGCTTTTCACCGTAGCTGCCTCAGACTTTATTCTGTTTACTATTACTCTTTGTGTTCGATTTATCAGGAAGTTATAGATCCATCTACCATCTTTTCCTGTTATTCCTTTATCACGCATTTTGTGCTCTATTACATCATAGTCACAATTGTCGAAAGCTTTTGAAAAGTCTGTGTATACTACATCTGTATTTTGTTTATCCTCTACAGCATCCAGGACCTTGTCATAGTGGTCCAGTAGATGGGACAGGCAGGAGCGACCTGCTCTAAACCCGTGTTGCCCTGGGTTGTGCAACTGATGGGTATCTAGGTGGTTGGGGATCTTGCTTCTTAGAACCCTCTCAAAGATTTTTATATGAGATGTTAGTACTATCGGTCTGTAGTTCTTTGCAATTGCTTTACTGCCACCTTTGTAGAGTGGGGCTATGTCTGTTGTTTTTAGTGTGTGGGATGACCCCTGTGTCCATGCTCCCTCTCCATAGAATACTGAAGGCACGTGATAGGGGCTTCTTGCAGTTCATGATGACCACGGAGTTCCATGACTCTGGGCCTGGGGCAGAGTGCATGGGTATGTCATTTATTGTCCTTTCAGTCTTGTGGTTTTAGGAAAATATATGAGATTTTTGGTGTGTAACGATGAGTGATGGTGTGTGATGGTGGTTTACCTGAGGTTGATGGAATGATGGAATGTGATGGAGAGACGAAGTGACGGAGGGTAATGAAAGATGACAGGAGATTGATGGGGATTGTTGGAGGAGGATGGACACTCAAAGTGGTCTTCGTGTTGGTAAGTAGATGGAGTGTTGGAGGGTGGAGGAGTGATGAAGGGTGGTGGAGTGATGGAGAGTGGAGTGTTGGTGGATGGTGTAGTGATGGAGGGTGATGGAGTAATGGAGGGTGGTGGCGTGATGGAGGGTGATGGAGTGATAACTCCAATAATTTGATTTATGAACCAACGTCGCGAATGAAAATTCCATAACTACAAGTAAGGAATGGATTACTATTCTGGTACTGGATTACTATTCTAAGAATGGATTAGCGCGTGTGTGTATGTGTGTATGTGTGTATGTGTGTGTGTGTATGTTGTGTGTGTGTGTGTGTGTGTGTATGTGTGTGTGTGTGTATGTGTTTGTGTGTACTCACCTAATTGTGGTTGCAGGGGTCGAGACTCAGCTCCTGTCCTCGCCTCTTCGCTGTCTGCAACTGGGTCTCTGCTCTCCCTGCTCCATGAGCTTTATCATACCTTGTCTTAAAACTATGTATGGTTCCTGCCTCCACTATATCTTTCTCTAGTCCATTCCCCTTCCTGACTACTCTGTGGCTGAAGAAATGTTTCCTGACATCCCTTTGACTCATCTGAGTCTTCAGCTTCCAGTTGTGTCCCCTTGTTTCTGTGTTCCCTCTCTGAAACAACCTGTCACTATATACCTTGTCAATTCAACGCAGTATTTTGTATGTCGTTATCATGTCTCCTCTGACCCTTCTTTCCTCCAGTGTTGTTAGTCCTATTTCCCTCAACCTTTCTTCATAAGACAGACCCCTGAGTTGTGGAACTAACCTTGTCGCAAACCTTTGTACTTTCTCTAGTTTCCTTACGTGCTTGACCAGGTGTGGGTTCCAGACTGGTGCTGCATATTCTAGTATGGGCCTGACGTACACGGTATACAGTGTCTTGAACGATTCCTTGTTAAGGTAATGGAACGCTAATCTAAGGTTTGCCAGACGCCCATATGCTGCCGCAGTTATCTGGTTGATGTGTGCCTCCGGAGACGTGCTAGGCGTTATACTCACTCCAAGGTCTTTCTCCTTTGCCGAGGTTTGTAGCCTTTGTCCGCCTAGCTTGTACTCTGTCAGCGGTCTTCTTTGCCCTTCTCCGATCCTCATGACTTTGCATTTGGAGGGATTGAATTCGAGAAGCCAACTGCTAGACCAGATGTCGAGCTTGTCCAGGTCTGTTTGCAGCCCTGCCTGGTCCTCTTCCGATGTGATTCTCCTCATTATTTTCACATCATCCGCGAATAGAGACACTTCTGAGTCTATCCCGTCCGTCATGTCATTTACATATACCAGGAATAACACTGGTCCTAGGACTGACCCCTGCGGTACACCACTCGTCACAGGCGCCCACTGTGATACCTCACCACGCACCATGACCCGTTGTTGCCTCTCTTTGAGGTATTCCCTGATCCATTCCAGTGCCCTTCCTGTTATACCTGTGTGTGTGTGTGTGTGTGTGTGTGTGTGTGTGTGGGCGAAGATAAGAGGGAAACAGTGATGAACTGACTGTCTGAGTCAGATGAACCTATAAACGTGATCTTTATCTGCATCAATTCCCGTTGATGCTTAGGTAAAGTTCTTCTTCATCACAGTCACACACGTATGTGTGCACATATGTGTGCACATATGTGTGCACATATGTGTGCACATATCGCATCACCACTGTTTAAATGTGTTTTTTTTTTTTTAATTAAAAGTTGTAGTTTTGTAATAGACCCCATTTAAAGTAACTTGCATGGCATTTTGCCTCTGAAGCAACTAGATCGCTGTCAATTAAGCAATGAGTTTGTCAACTTGAGAGTCCATAGCACCCTTTCAGACACGGACTTGAGAGTCCATAGCACCCTTTCAGTCACGGACTTGAGAGTCCATAGCACCCTTTCAGACACGGACTTGAGAGTCCATAGCACCCTTTCAGATACGGACTTGAGAGTCCATAGCACCCTTTCAGACACGGACTTGAGAGTCCATAGCACCCTTTCAGTAACGGACTTGAGAGTCCATAGCACCCTTTCAGACACGGACTTGAGAGTCCATAGCACCCTTTCAGACACGGTTGTCCAGATACAAGGTGGCGTAGCATTGTGGAGTGATGGTGCAGAAGATTTATCACAAAGAAAACACACCTGATCTATCGATCTTGATCAATCGAACCAGTATAATTTAGATGTTGTCGATCCATGGAAAAATAAACACATAAGCAGTATAATGTGATCCTTTATTGACAACGTTTCGCCCACGCAGTGGGCTTTATCGAGTCACATACAGATCTACCTGGAAAATGAGCAACATGGAGATATATATAGGGTACAGTCAGGTGGAGAATGCTGGGTCAGGTGGAGAAAGCTGCATGTGAGTCTTAAAAGTAGTGTGATAGTTAAAAACATAGTGTGACTTAAAGGACCTGCAGTGTACCATTCTTGAGTTCTAGGTGGGATAGCGTTGAAGAAGTTTCTTGGCAATAGGTTCAGCTATGTTGTAGAAGCCGTTGTTCTGGTTGAAGTTGTTGGATATACAGATGAGTGATGATTCTAGGATTCTTCGGTATTGCGTGTTGTCTTCTCTGGCGATGAGTCTTGCGTTTCTGTAGTTGATTAAATGGTTGTGTAAATTTCGGTGTTGAACACAGGCATTTCTTGAGTCGTCAGATCTGCCTGCGTACTGGTGTTCTGAAATGCGTGTTTGTAGGTCTCTAGATGTTTCGCCAACGTATAATTTGCTGCAGCCATTACAAGGGATTGTGTATACCCCTGCCGTGGATTGAAGCTTTTCCTGTCTGTTACTGGTAATGTCCTTAATGGTGGTGGATGTGGAGGTGGATACTCGGAATGAGGTCTTAGAAAAATGTTGGAAACTTGTTTGGAAATGGAGTTGGTGGGAAGGACTATGTATCTCTTCTCAGCAGTGTCTTCTCTGGGTGTGTTGAAGATGTTTAATGCCCGTCGTCTGCAGTCTCTGCAGCAGTCTCTGCTGCAGTCTCTGCAGCAGTGAGTTCCTTGAAGAAGAATGCTCCCTCATTGAACAAGTTTTTTCCAAACTTCACTATCCTCGTCACTTCATTAGAGACTGCAGACGACGGGCATTAAACATCTTCAACACACCCAGAGAAGACACTGCTGAGAAGAGATACATAGTCCTTCCCACCAACTCCATTTCCAAACAAGTTTCAACATTTTTTCTAGAGCCTCATTCGAGTATCACTCATCCACCAATTGGACATTCCGGTGAACAGACAGGAAGCTTCAATCCATCGGCAGGATCGCAACTGTAATGGCTGCGCAAATCTACGTTGGCGCATCTAGAGTCCCAACACGCATTTCAGACAGCCATGTACAGGCGATCTGACACTCAAGAAATCCTGCTGTTACGAAATTCCTAATGGCATTGTAATCAACTACAGAAAAATGTTGAAACTTGTTTGGAAATGGAGTTGGTGGGAAGGACTATGTATCTCTTCTCAGCAGTGTCTTCTCTGGGTGTGTTGAAGATGTTTAATGCCCGTCGTCTGCAGTCTCTGCAGCAGTCTCTGCTGCAGTCTCTGCAGCAGTGAGTTCCTTGAAGAAGAATGCTCCTCATTGAACAAGTTTTCCAAACTTCACTATCCTCGTCACTTCATTAGAGACTGCAGACGACGGGCATTAAACATCTTCAACACACCCAGAGAGACACTGCTGAGAAGAGATACATAGTCCTTCCCACCAACTCCATTTCCAAACAAGTTTCAACATTTTTCTAAGACCTCATTCCAGTATCCACCTCCACATCCACCACCATTAAGGACATTACCAGTAACAGACAGGAAAAGCTTCAATCCACGGCAGGGGTATACACAATCCTTGTAATGGCTGCAGCAAATTATACGTTGGCGAAACATCTAGAGACCTACAAACACGCATTTCAGAACACCAGTACGCAGGCAGATCTGACGACTCAAGAAATGCCTGTGTTCAACACCGAAATTTACACAACCATTTAATCAACTACAGAAACGCAAGACTCATCGCCGAGAAGACAACACGCAATACCGAAGAATCTAGAATCATCACTCATCTGTATATCCAACAACTTCAACCAGAACAACGGCTTCTACAACATAGCTGAACCTATTGCCAGAAACTTCTTCAACGCTATCCCACCTAGAACTCAAGAATGGTACACTGCAGGTCCTTTAAGTCACACTATGTTTTTAACTATCACACTACTTTTAAGACTCACATGCAGCTTTCTCCACCTGACCCAGCATTCTCCACCTGACTGTACCCTATATATATCTCCATGTTGCTCATTTTCCAGGTAGATCTGTATGTGACTCGATAAAGCCCACTGCGTGGGCGAAACGTTGTCAATAAAGGATCACATTATACTGCTTATGTGTTTATTTTTCCATTGTGTCGGTATTTTATACCATTTATTTCCATTGTCGATCCATCACTATGTTCGATGGATTTTCTCTCCTCGGCTCTTTTAAGTTGTGTGTTGTTAAGCTTGCTATATCGTCGGTCTGGAGTTTTATGCCTCTCTGACCGCGGGTTCTATCCCCACCCGTGGTATGGTTTGGCTTTATATGACACTTATGACAGGGTGACTGCTGAACCAAGTCTGTGGTCGAGCCTACAGAAAACTATGGGTACAGGTAATGAGTTTATATTATGGAACCTCAACACATTTTCGGAGGTGGTGTGGCACCCTGGGTACGTGATAAATGCTTTACATAATCGACAAGTACTACTACTACTACTACTACTACTACTACTAATAATAATAATAATAATAATAATAATAATAATAATAATAATAATAATAATAATAATAATAACATCTACAAGGTATACAGTCCTAGCTGACATCAATGACATACTACTATATAGAAAGCCGCTTGTTATGCTGAGCATTTCCGACATTTCCGGTTTTGTCCCAGGATGCGACCCACACCAGTCGACTAACACCCAGGTATCCATTTTACTGATGGGTGAACATAGACAACCGGTGTAAGGAAACACGCCCAATGTTTCCACCCTCGCCGAGAATCAAACGCGGACCCTCACCGTGTGAAGCGAGAGCTTTTGCCACACAGTTGCTCCGTCAATCCAATACAAAGAAGAACGGTGGAAAAAGAGGAGAAGTTTGAGGTAATCAGTCCCTAAGCCTGAAATCGTTGTGTTCAGTCCGTCAGTGTTGAAGAAATTACAACAGGTACTGAGCACCTGCTTCCAGATAATAATAACATCTACAAGGTATACAGTCCTAGCTGACATCAATGACATACTACTATATAGAAAGCCGCTTGTTATGCTGAGCATTTCCGGCATTTCCGGTTTTGTCCCAGGATGCGACCCACACCAGTCGACTAACACCCAGGTATCCATTTTACTGATGGGTGAACATAGACAACCGGTGTAAGGAAACACGCCCAATGTTTCCACCCTCGCCGAGAATCAAACGCGGACCCTCACCGTGTGAAGCGGAGCTTTTGCCACACAGTTGCTCCGTCAATCCAATACAAAGAAGAACGGTGGAAAAAGAGGAGAAGTTTGAGGTAATCAGTCCCTAAGCCTGAAATCGTTGTGTTCAGTCCGTCAGTGTTGAAGAAATTACAACAGGTACTGAGCACCTGCTTCCAGGCTCAGGGACTGATTACCTCATCTTCTACCTCTGCAGTCTCCTGTACTCTACTGATAAAGCCCCTAGTTGGCGAAACATAGTAAAGATACCCAGATATTGCACATGTGTCTAATTTATGACACACCTCTAAGATTATTCTGTACGACACCATAGTTAACAGTGACCACTAAAATATAGGCTATTATTGTCACGTTACTTAAATGGACTCAGTAACAAAGGAACACTTGATACCATGTGTTCCTTGGTAACAGATACCGATAAATCCGTTTAGAAAGACACGTCAGTAAACACCATGAAGTACAGTGAGCTACCCAGTCTGGAAATTAAAATTTCATAAATGGCTGCACAAGTGACATGGAACATTTTGGAAATGCCTCCGCTTTTCAAAATGATCAGAATCACGTGATCTATAAGAGCGCCAAGTTTCAGAAGTTGATGACAAAGTTCCAGGCGTTGATGACAAAGTTCCAGGCGTTGATGGCAAAGTTCCAGGCGTTGATGGCAAAGTTCCAGGCGTTGATGACAAAGTTCCAGGCGTTGATGACAAAGTTCCAGGCGTTGATGACAAAGTTCCAGGCGTTGTTGACAAAGTTCCAGGCGTTGATGACAAAGTTCCAGGCGTTGATGACAAAGTTCCAGGCGTTGATGACAAAGTTCCAGGCGTTGTTGACAAAGTTCCAGGCGTTGATGACAAAGTTCCAGGCGTTGATGACAAAGTTCCAGGCGTTGATGACAAAGTTCCAGGCGTTGATGACAAAGGCACAGTTTTTGCAGCTTATCATCCGTACTAAAACGAAAACTAACGATACACTTTGTCGAAATAAATAAATTTTTATCATTTACTATAATCACTTCCTGAGCTGCTTTTTATTGGGGAAAATTGAGCGAAATCTCAAGGTGAATAGCGAAGATAGAAGGAAATAAAAAGAATGAGGAAAAGAGGAGGGAAGTGAACGAAGGTTTAGGGGACGCTTAGCTCGAGTGGTGACCTGTTTCCTTAGCTCGAGTGGTGACCTGTTTCCTTAGCTCGAGTGGTGACCTGTTTCCTTAGCTCGAGTGGTGACCTGTTCTTAGCTCAGTGGTGACCTGTTCTTAGCTCAGTGAAGACGTGTCTTGTGTACTCTCTGTGGACTGAACCATCTTTGCTGTGCTTCCGTTATTAGCTACCTGAGATTGGATGATGGTTTCCCTCGACTACGAGCAGCTATATCTCCAAATGAAGGCGGAATTAACGGAAGCTAGAAGAGAGATTCAACGTTTGAAGGGTATATGCAAGGATTATCCCCGGAACAATGTCGCCGATGATCAGACCAACGAATGGATGCTAGTCGAATCTGAAGGGACGAAGCTGAAGTTGAAGAAGGTCCAGGAGACTGCAGTGAAAACCAGCAACTCTTTTTCCTTGTTATCAGACGAATGTGAAGACATCCCAGCGAAGACCATCTCTACAAAGACCGTCGAGAACGTCATGCACACCGCCAGTCGAGGTAAGAACATTGTTTTAGTTGGGGATAGTCAGATTAAGTTTATGGATAGGGAATTTTGTCTTAAGGATAGGAATAGGAGGCAGAGGGTGTGTTATCCTGGGGCTGGGATGAAGGATATTGTTAGCCGTCTGGACGACATCATGAGAGGTAATGGGAGCAATCCTATTATCTGTCTCAGTGCTGGAGGCAACGATGTTGGCAGACGTAGGAGTGAGGAGCTGATTAGCAGCTATAGGTCAGCAATAGACAGAATTAGGAAGAAGGGTGGGAACCCTGTCATATGTTGTATTTTGCCAAGGAGAGGAGTTGGAAATGAATGGTTGTCCAGGGCAATTGGTGTCAATTGCTGGCTGGACAAATACTGTAAGGAAAATGCAGTAACATTCATTGACAACTGGGACCTCTTCTAGTTTATGGATAGGGGAAATTTTTTCTTAAGGATAGGAATAGGAGGCAAAGGGGGTGTTATCCTGGGGCTGGGATGAAGGATTTGTTGGGCCTCTGGAAAGACATCATGAGAGGTAATGGGGGCA